>JACJUY010005733.1:5764-25830 GCA_014220935.1 Platorchestia sp. MABIK
GGTATTCCACCAACAAATCTCTGGTATTCCACCAACAAATCTCTGGTATTCCACCGACAAATCTCTGGTATTCCACCGACAAATCTCTGGTATTCCACCGACAAATCTCTGGTATTCTACTGACAAATCTCTGGTATTCTACTGACAAATCTCTGGTATTCTACTGACAAATCTCTGGTATTCCACCGACAAATCTCTGGTATTCCACTGACAAATCTCTGGTATTCTACTGACAAATCTCTGGTATTCTACTGACAAATCTCTGGTATTCTACTGACAAATCTCTGGTATTCCACCGACAAATCTCTGGTATTCTACTGGCAAATCTCTGGTATTCTACTGGCAAATCTCTGGTATTCCACCGACAAATCTCTGGTATTCCACCGGCAAATCTCTGGTATTCTACTGGCAAATCTCTGGTATTCTACTGGCAAATCTCTGGTATTCTACTGGCAAATCTCTGGTATTCTACTGGCAAATCTCTGGTATTCCACTGGCAAATCTCTGGTATTCCACCGACAAATCTCTGGAATTCTGACAAATCTCTGGTATTCTACTGACAAATCTCTGGTATTCCACCGACAAATTTCTGGTATTCTACTGACAAATCTCTGGTATTCTACTGACAAATCTCTGGTATTCTACTGACAAATCTCTGGTATTCCACTGACAAATCTCTGGTATTCCACTGACAAATCTCTGGTATTCCACTGACAAATCTCTGGTATTCCACTGACAAATCTCTGGTATTCCACTGACAAATCTCTGGTATTCTACTGACAAATTTCTAGTACTCCACGCTTATCGCATCTCATCATGATAGCAGCCAAGTTCAAAAGGCGAGCCGCGTTCCAAAAGTAGAGTTCTGACGCCAGCGAACTGCCGGAAAGGACGTCTAGCATTATTTTTCCCCATTTTACTAGGTCATGAAAAAGATATTAACACCCAGGCCCCATGAGCAAAATATTCTTCCCTTCTTCCAAATCATCAAGAACAGTGGCTATCATGCTCGCTCGTGAAGGCTCATTCGTCTTCGTGGTTTCAAACAGAGTCCAATTTTACAGCCACCAAAATCCTGCGATTGGGTTGATGGCTTGAGTGTTCTCACGCAAGAGATTACGAGCGCCATGAGTGCCGGTAAACGATGTACAGTACTTGGATACAATGCCGCTATGGTCCGACTCGTTACACAGCAATTATTGAAACGCCACCATGCTGCGCATGAGATCGTTTGAAGAGCAGGTTTTGTTCGGTGTTTCCCACACTAAATAAATATTGAGAAAGGAAGTAGGGCTAGCGCTCAATACTCAACTGCTCAGAAAGCCGAAGTTGTAAAGTAGTATTTTACCTTAATCCTTTCTTTTCTAAAGATACTCGACCAGCTCTTGATAATTTCGAATTGCTGACAAATATTGGAACACTGTGAACAGAAAATTTTTGATGTTTAACCAAGTGAAGAGATCCGAAAGACTATTCTTACACCCAATGTGACAAATACTTCTTCCATCAGTATAGTGGCTTCGATATTCCTACGGGTTGTCGTTTGTTACACTGCTGTCTACGACAGCTTCTTTCATCAATATTCTTTTTAGATTCACAGGAGTCCAGCAGGAGCCCTAGCAGGGGCCCCAGCAGGGGCGCCCCGGCGACGCAACTCGCCGCCTCAGCCCCGCACACGCGGACGAGCGCCGCTACCGACTGGAACACGTTGCAAAGATGCAGCTGGTTGCTGCTTCATACTCACTAACTCTCATCCTATTTCCCAAACATTTTACCTGAGTAAATTTTGTCTATTTTAACGCTATAGTATTCCTATATCTCCATCAACAATCCGGCCACAGCCAATCATGATCCACTTACCTTCAAACAAATTCTAAAAAATTTATTGGCAAGTCTCCTGTTCAATGAACATGCTCTTCACAAAGAAGTTACCCAAAGAAACATGCTTTCCAGTTTTTATCGGTAAATGCGTTCACATAGACGTACAATTTCGACGCCTAAGTTGGCCCAGTATGCCACGCAGGAAAATAATTGCGAAATAACTGGAAGATTAGATTAGATGTTAGTTCAAGCCTCTCTAACCGCTAAAAAAAAAGCGTTCTGAAGGTGGAAAGCACCATTTAGTGTGAAGAAATGGAAACGCGGAATCAATGCAGAAGGGTTATAGAAACAAGAAGTTGAGAAAGAAGTTCATGAAACAAGATAAAAGTTGAAGAAGAAAGTAGTAAGTGCTGAAAAAACAAGACAGAAGTGAGCCGAAAAAAGGTGGTCCTTAACATAACGAAACATTTTATTTCAACAAAAAGAAGGCCTACAAAACTCTCAGCTCGGGTCCACACGTATTTTTTTCCTGGGAGTGCTAATTCCCATAGATACAGTAGTTGCATCCCTCTGAGGAGGAAATAACAGGAAGAATCGCTCAAGTCTAGTGAACAGACTACAGAAACGCACGCGTAAGAGGACCGGTGCATGGTGCGCTTCACCCCCGTTCCTCCCCCCTACTCCTCTTGTGGGAGGCTGCAGAGGAAAAAATAAACAATATCAGAAATAATGTATGAATTACACAACCATACCTCCGAAATTGAACCCGCAACCGATTCCTGCATGAAGGAATGGTAATTCCAGTGATCGCCTAGAAAAGATCGCCACGAAAAGCATTTCCCCGAGGTGAGCTGGCCTACAAGCAAATGTTGAGCATCTCGAGAATCCCACTCGCTGCCTGCACAGCAGCGCCCAGTTACCCCAAATCGCGCTTAAATATAATTCAGAGTAATTAATTCAGCGGGCTTCCGTAACCACTATTAATATCTTACGTACATGACCATTCCCTACTTATAGAGTAGCTACATTTACAGAGGCATAACACACACCTACCTAACAATTATAGAACCATAAAATAAAAAAGCTGCGTTCTTGTAAGCAGCGATCGAGCTTGTCTTACCTTTGTTGCCATCAGGTACCCAGTAAGTGAGGTCCTTAACAGTCAGGTTGATCTCCTTTCTTCTTGAGAGGGTTAACATTTCTGCTTACGAATATTACTGTTTACAATGATTTGGCCACCAATTTAAGGTATTAAAATATATTATGCCGCACATTTATCACTGCCACTGCAAAAAATTTTTCAATTCATCCACCATTTCCAAGCGACCTGGAAAAGTATTAGAATTTCATATCATTTAATTGATCTTGCACAAGAAAACTTTTTCCATTCAAGGACGAAGTAGACGCTAGAAAAAACTTAGTTCACCAGTTACAAGAAATTATGCCAGGCTGCTTTTGTTTCATCATTCCATCACAGTACAATTTGAATGGCAATGTTGTTTTCTGTACATATATACTATCCGGGTAACATAAATAGTGGACTGTGCCAAGACAATTAGTAGAGAAGGCAGGATAAACTATGGTGCAAGCGCTCATCTTACCTACCACTCAACAATAATGATTGCACTCCTAATTTAGGTTGATTGTCGAAAAGGAACAAGAAGCATCACGTTCGTCTCAAATTTCATGAGTAATACAACTGACTGACAAACGTAACCGCCCAGTTGATCAGCAATATGCATGTAAGGGTAGAATATTGTTTCACGAAATCTATGAAAATTTGACATTCGTCTCTAGATATAGGTTCGTGTTTCAAAATTAGGTGGATTAAATCAATTACGCCTCGGTAGCTGAGAGGAGGCGTGACGCCAGTGTGGGCCACAGGCGCGAGCTCGCCACCAGCCAGGTTCACCACGCCTCACGGGGTCACCCACGCCTGCGGGTGCGGCCGCGGGCCGGCGCGCTGCCCTAATGCACTCGCAACACTGCTCAGTCCTCCAGCGAGCTAACTGAGGCCATTTTTGAGGGGTTAGTCACAAAACTTCAGCCCTATGATAGAGGAGAATGAAAGTTTTATGACCAATAATCAAGAACAATTCTAGAATGCATGCCTAGACAGAAAATTTCGGCAGAAGGGACGCACTTCGTAAAATCCTTTTGATGAGACGTGGAATACTTCAACAACGATCAACACAAAAATTTTCATATGCTGGTGGCACTGCTCAATAGCGACATTGGCGTAATTCAACACCCATTGCAGTACCCGACCTAGATAAAGTAAGCCCAGAGTATCCTCCACAGCTGAACACGCACACCCGCACTCGAGACAAACGAGACAAAGGGATTCTGTGCAGAGGCTGCCTAGCCTCTAACCTTTCAACTCTCCCAATAGACTACTACCCTTTTATAAAGCTGAAAGAAACATTCTCTCGCAGAAAATTCAACAGACTGAGCAGTTATTACAAGCTGACTTGGACAAAATTCATCATGAGGTAAAAGGAGTTCAATTGATTTGATGAAACAAATTTTTTCAAGTTATTAAAACTGATGAATATTCGTGGAGCACTACAGTTTCTACCAGATCATTTTTTAGATAACATTGGAAAAAATGGTTCACAACAAAATGTGCTCTTACGATAAGTTATTAGATCTTCATAACACTAATACTTTTGGCCTAAAAAACCGATGAATCATGCCACACTGCTTCATTGGCATTAACATTACTCCTATAACGACGAAGGAAATATTGATTTCTCCGTGTTCATAATTTTTGCATGATTCTACATTATTACACTTTTATTATTTTATGATTTTAAGATATTATACTCGAAGCTCCAATTCTACGGCATCGCATAGATAGGTTAAATCACAGCTGATGAATCAAACAATTTGTAGTGATTAGGAATGCCCAACTGCAACAACTTGACATTAGCAATTGCGTTCAACATGGCTCGGCTTTCTCTTCTGTTTTTTATTTCCACAACTATACAATCAAATGTACTTCCTAATTCAACTCCATATTTTTTGCTGCCGAGAGTAATCTTCCCTCGACCATTCCTATTGAAAATGCCTATACAATGGCAAACAAAATAAATTGAAAACTAGGTAAAGTCTCAATTTAGTTCAAAGCAAATAAAATTTATACTAAAGTCGACAAAACTGAGTATTTCCTATTTTCTAAAAAACGAAGATTAGATTATAAGTTAGTTAAGCCTCTCTAACCGCACCAAAATTGTTCCCAAAAGAGAAAAAAAAGGAAAACATAATTTAGTATTTAGCTAAGGACACTGGAAATCTAGCACAAGGTTTACTCCCACAGCCTTTGCGTAGATCCAGCAAGATTGAAAAAAAAATAAATAAATGAAACCAGATAACAGTTGAAGGACAACAGAGAATCGAAAAAAGATACTCCTCCACAAAACTAAACTACATTTTCAACCAAGGGAAGGACCCTTATTACGTCCGTATGAACCTTCATTACGTACGTGCAGGAGTTTGCGTGCGTGCATGTGTACTTACTCATCCCACGCACGGCGTTGCCTAATCGCAGAATAAACGTCCTCTCTGCACTACCCTCGGACGCAGTCCAAGGGTCGACCTAGCTGAGTTACGTAATATCATTTGCTTCTATGCGTGCGCAGTTAATTTCTTACTTCCTCGCTGTTCAAAAGCCTATAATATGTTTTGTTTTTGATGGTTTTATCGTGCGTGCACATTACTCGTAGTTTTTAACAGCTTGAAAATGTGCTCACTCAAGTGCAAAGGCTTTTAAATTAAATGCATCAAAGCTGTCATTGAATGGGCGATGCACGATTTTTTGCCGCTTAAAAGTCCGTCTATTATGAGAAGTATGATGCTTTGTTATGTAGATGTACAGTGATCTTGTGGTGAGAGAGCTGCTGTGAGTAAGGTTTGTGGCAGGGTTGCGGAGTCGGGAGTCGGAGTCGCCGGAGTCGCATTTCCGAATGTGGTGGAGTCGGAGTCGCATTTCCGAATGTGGTGGAGTCGGAGTCGCATTTCCGAATGTGGTGGAGTCGGAGTCGCATTTCCGAATGTGGTGGAGTCGGAGTCGCATTTCCGAATGTGGTGGAGTCGGAGTCGTTCATTCGGATGTGGTGGAGTTGAGGTTGGAGTCGCTATTCTTGGTGTCTTCGATTCTAATTTTTGCAAAAATTATTCAGAATTGTTTAAAGCCGAAAGTAAACAAAACAGCTAAAATACTTTACTGAAAAGTTACAAAAATACGCAAAATTTTTATTGATTTTTTGTTCGAGGTTCGAAACGGCGTATTTATACCTATCACTTGAGACGATCAATGGTCATTGACATCAATGGTCATTGACATCAATGGTCATTGACATCAATGGTCATTGACATCAATGGTCATTGACATCAATGGTCATTGACATCAATGGTCATTGACATCAATGGTCATTGACATCAATGGTCATTGTGGGTTCGCACACATACAAATGTGATACCCACGAGTACGAGGTATAATTTTCGTACTGGAGCAATAGTGCAAATATTACAATGAAAAAAACGGAATTAGTAATTGAAAGCAACGCCAATTCATTCAGTTTGTTTCTGTTTCTCTCATTCCCCCTTTAATTAATACAGAGGATCTAGAAACTAGTAGCTAATGTGTTGCAAGTTACCTGCAGAACAGCTATGCTGATGTAATACATTGTACTCGCATAAAGAGTGGTCACTCTGTACGCTCTTACTGAGTCTATGTTCTATACCAGTGGTTCCTTTAAACGATTTTTGCTAGGCTTTCTTTCGATGTTGCTTCGGTGTATTGAATGATAATGACTAGTCTTTGCAGTAACCAAAAGTTGTGCTGTGATGATAAATATTTCTAGTCTTTAGGTTATGATATACTGATAATGACTAGTCTTTGCCAAAAACCTGAAGCTATGGTCTGATACATAAAGAGTTCTAGTTTTCAGGTTTCGTAATGGCTTTTGAAAATGAAAATTCAATTATCATATTTTCATGTTAATAACTGTTATATTAGTTAATTTTTTCAGCTATATGTAGTACCTATGTACTTCAAATTTATTTCTTTGTTTTGTCTACTTCCTTGCTCTAGGTCAAGTTAACATGCATTAATAATGAAAATTTCTGCTCATTTCTAAAGTTGTTCCTTGAAATTTGTTTGGTTCTTCAAGAGTTATTTTGTTTTCTATCATTTCATTTTCATGTTTAATTTCTATCTTCTGATCACTCCCAAGTTTCTGAGTAAGCATACGCTGAAATGGAGATTTTCATAATTTTGCTTTCACAATTTTCGAACTGAAATAGTGTCCGTTTCTCAGCACTATATAATTAGACTTTTTCTTAAGAAAGTATGGTAAATTTTTCAAGGTTATCAAAATCGGTATTGAGACACTTGAAAAAATAAAATACAATGTGAAAGAGCTGCAATGAAAATAATATCACAACGCTAGCAAATACTTCACTTAGTTACACTCATATTGTAACTGAAAGCAATGCACTATCTCTGCTGCAATGATTGTTGCATTTATGCGATCGTACAAATATTCTTGCTGAAAACGTTCCAAAAGCACCAAAAATACAAAATGAAAAGAATGTGTGCGTTTATTAAAATAAGAAAGTGTCAAATACACAGTAAAAAGTCAAACGAGAATAAACGACATTATCATATTACACACAGAGAAGCTAAAAGTGGCTTTTATTCGTAAACAGAACGTTCCGAGAATATCAGGCCCCTGCGAAGAAAACAGAACAACTTTGGCCTATTATAGCCGAGGAGCAAAATTGTTTGAGCTACAATATGTCACCTTTTCTGTATTTCTGTACCCTGCATAGTGTAGTTACAGAGAAGAAAAGGCGGTGTGCAAATCTTGCCTACCTTATCTACATGTATGTTTGATATAGCATACTTTTAGGGATTTTGAGCATTGTAATTGAATCAACTATTGTCATTTCGTTTAATCGGAGCATACATAGGAATAGAAAAAACTGTTTATGCTTATCTATGCTTATCAGGGGATGCACTGCCTATTTTGCCTACTCAGAAGACACCTGTCAGTAATATATATGTATATATGTATATAATAGTGTACACGACCTGTCATAAATGACGTGATTCGAAATTGTCGTTAAAGAAATCATCCAGATGTGGATAACAAATAATAAATCCATCCTGATAGTAGCCACGATTAAAATATTCTTGTGCTTGTGCACTAGTGAAACTCGTATCACAGATACGATCATTAAGCATCCTTTCAGAGCGTGAAAGGGACAGACCAACCAACCAAGACAGAGCAACCAATTTTATTTGTTTAATTCTGAATTGAGCATTGTAATAACATAGAAGTTATGCAAAGGAAATGTCCAAATCTATTTATTCATTTACTCGTTTAAGGTGACACTTGGCATTTTATTTGATGAGAATAATCAACACTATTTAGGGCGTTTTTTTTTTGTGCGGACAAATTTCAATCATAGGTACAAAAATTCAAAATAAATCGATTTTCACGAATGATAAAATACCGAAACGCCTTAGTTTTCGAGTTATAAGGACTTTAAGAAATTTTAAACTCAAAGTAGGAGATCTCGTGCGCGCCACTAAAGCAGTTTTTTGTTATTTTGACGATTAAACCTGCAAGCATTTTACAATTACGAAAAATTTGCAATTCAAACATTCGTTAGGAAATTAACACTGAGTCACCAATGATAAACGTTATTAGCTATTTCATTAAATTAATAAAACGTGCAAACATTATTCCATGCTTAATACCTTGAAGCTGCAGATACTTTTCCTAACCGCACAATACTTGCAGTTCTCATTGTAAAAATTTCAAAAACCTCTTTTAGTGGGGTAGGAACTTCAAGACTTCACCTTCACCTTTCTCACCTTTTCACCCATCAAGACTTCACCTTTTTCACTCCAAATTAATTTAAGTCAAGGTCAATTTAATCCAACTCAAGATCAGTTTAATCCAAGTCAAATTCAAATTAAAGCAATCCTTAGTTAAGTTAAGAATTGACGTTATCACTCGTTAATTTGAGCGTTTTTTGTATTAAATTAGCCTTTATTTTATGTAATGAGCAAGATAATCGTTTTTCTTATCAGCAAGAAATACATAAAATTTCCGCCGGTGTCCGGTGTTGCAATCTGAAGACAAGCTGTCGTAAAATGTGCTAAGTATCCAGCATCAGGAGGCAGAGTGGGATTCAGATCTTTGAACGGCGTAAAAGATGCCAGTCAATTATAAAAACTTATTATTACACTACTCACTAAAGTTTTTTCAAAATTCTACATTTATGGTAGTTTGCCTCCCTTCAAATTTATATGTTCAAAAGGTAATTTTATGTTACACATATACATAGTGGTATCGAGGAATTATTTACATGCGAGTAGAGATTTATATGCGTGAAATTTCACTTTGTCACATGTATCAAATCATATATACATGCTACTAAATAAGATTATCATTGGACGATATGTAGATTAAATCCATAAAAAAATACAGCAACAAACTCGCTCCTTTTTCGCTCGTCCAAACGATTTTCGTAAAAAGAAGTTACAATTTATGTCATCGACATGCAGAGATGATATATTTGCCTTGGCCGATTAATTTGCAGGGATGGCAACATTTTTAATTGCTGATGCAGGAATGTCTCTGTGTAATGTACTCGGATCAATTGTACTCAAACGGAATCGTACATAAGTACTCAGTGAATTGCATTTTTATATTTCTCTTGAAGATTAAATCTACATAACGTCGAATAGTTCTCTTACGTATTCGCATGTATTCTATTTCATACATGTGATGAAATGAAATTTCGATTATGTAAATCTGAAAATGAGAGTGGAAACATCCCCGATACTGCTATGTTTAACAAAAAATTACATTTTGAACATAAATATTTGAATGGATGCATACTAACATTAATGCAGAATTTAAAAATAACTTCAATGAGTAGTACAATACAAAGTGAACTGGTTATATTATATATTTGACTGGTAACGTTTACGCTGCTCAAAGATCTGAATTACACCCTGCCTCCTGATGCTGGAGATTTAGCACATTTTATGACAGCTTGTCTTTAAATTGTAATACAGGCGAGAGTAAACATATTTAACGCAAAAAATGCTCTAATTAACGAGTGATTGTGTCAATTCTTAACTCAACCTAAAGTTGGATTAAATTGAACTTGACTAGGATTAATTCGAACTTGACTAGGATTAATTCGAACATGACTAGGATTAATTCGAACTTGACTAGGATTAATTCGAACTTGACTAGGATTAATTCGAACTTGACTAGGATTAATTCGAACTTGACTAGGATTAATTCGAACTTGACTAGGATTAATTCGAACTTGACTAGGATTAATTCGAACTTGACTTGGATTTATTCGAACTCGACTTGGATTTATTCGAACTCGACTTGGATTTATTCGAACTCGACTTGGATTTATTCGAACTCGACTTGGATTTATTCGAATTTGACTTGGATTTATTCGAATTTGACTTGGATTTATTCGAATTTGACTTGGATTTATTCGAATTTGACTTGGATTTATTCGAATTTGACTTGGATTTCTTCGAATTTGACTTGGATTTCTTCGAATTTGACTTGGATTTCTTCGAATTTGACTTGGATTTCTTCGAATTTGACTTGGATTTCTTCGAATTTGACTAGGATTTCTTCGAATTTGACTAGGATTTCTTCGAATTTGACTTGGATTTCTTCGAATTTGACTTGGATTTATTCGAATTTGACTTGGATTTATTCGAATTTGACTTGGATTAAAATGAATATGACTTCGATTACCTTGAAGTGAAAAAGGTAGCGCTAACATGAGATTAATAGTTGTATGATACATGCATGTGGTATCATACTTTAGGTTTCAAAGTTTCTTCAAGTCCTCACAACTCTAAAACTAAGGAGTTTTGGGCATTTAATCATTCGTGAACTTTGTTTTATTTCAGTTTTCAAACTACGGTGGAAATTTGTCCGCACAAAAAAATATACATTTAAATAAATTGAAACACTAGGTGTCTCCATCAATTTATAAATAAATACGTGTTTTTGTTGTTAATTTCCACAATGTTAATACAATGGGAATTAGCTTGAATGGATGGTATCATAAATGCCATTCAAATGATGTGAAAAATCTAACATTTGCTCACTTTAGTTTATAAGTAAAAAATTTTAATTGAAAATTTAATCTATTGTTGAGAAAATGCAGCTAATCGTGGAAAAAAGATATGACAAATTTGTTGGAAACTTCTTTGCTAATAATAATTGGAAATTTAGTACAGTTGTTGCTTGCTTGGTTGGTTGGTGTGTACGTCTGTGACGTTCGTAAGGATGCTAATTGACCACATCAGTGATAAGAGTTTCACCAGTGCACAAGTACAAAAACTTTAATCGCGGGTACTATTAAAGTGGATCTATTAGTTTGTCATCTACATCTTGGGACTTTTTTAAAGAAAACTATCGAATCCTGTCATTTTTGAAGAATCATGTACACTAGTAGATATACATTATTAAAACTTGATTTTAAACATTCTATTGCCAATTTAAAAGTCGTTCGTAAATAAAGATCATAATAATCATATGTACAGGTTGCAATACCTGCAAGAAGCAATCTTCATTTTATAAATTATGAATAGGTGGAGTTGGAGTCACAAAATTGTGAATAGGTGGAGTCGGAGTCGCAAATTTATTCCTCCGACTCCGCAATCCTGGTTTGTGGGTGAATGAAATAGTAAACAACGCGGTTTTGTCCGTCTGTAGCGTAACTCGGTAATACATTTGTCACTCACAAGTTTCTCTCTTCCTCATAGCTATGACGTGTTCCAGATTTTTCCTTTGCCCAATCGTCAGGTCAACTTGTAGGTAATTGATAGCAACTTCCTGTCCCAGTATTGCTTTAATTTTTTGACATTCTGTTACTAGTTAATAAACAAGCATGTCGCTCGTAAAAGTTTAGTTAGTTTTGAATCCATAACTTCCGTTCAATAACTCCTCACTGCTTTTCGCCATCCTTTGCGGAGGCGTTAACACGTTCACTACGTTTCCGCGGCTGTTAACAGTTGGTTTGGTAAGGTTGTAAGTAGCAGAATTGGGAAATCGATTTTCCAGTTTGAATAAATTCTAATTCTTCCCAATGAATATGAAAAACACAATTGCACGATAACATCTTTTCTCGCATAACAATTTATTTTAAAAAATGTCGCGAAACAGATAAAATGTCGTGTATATGTATACCGATACGTAAATGAGCAATTTACCTGTTGGTACACATGTGGCCCAATACGCAGGGAACGTGTTAAAGAGGGCAGTGTTTTAGCGCATCGCTTGTGCAGGCGCCTC
Organism: Platorchestia sp. MABIK; assembly: GCA_014220935.1. NCBI lineage: Eukaryota > Metazoa > Arthropoda > Malacostraca > Amphipoda > Talitridae > Platorchestia > Platorchestia sp. MABIK. The sequence goes on from JACJUY010005733.1 coordinate 17,947, forward strand.
TCAGGGGCAGGTGTGTGTGACAGGCGCCTCTCAGGGGCAGGTGTGTGTGACAGGCGCCTCTCAGGGGCAGGTGTGTGTGACAGGCGCCTCTCAGGGGCAGGTGTGTGTGTCAGGCGCCTCTCAGGGGCAGGTGTGTGTGACAGGCGCCTCTCAGGGGCATATAACATGTACACATAACATTTATATATTTGATATTTATGTAACATACATAAATTAATACATATTATAACATTTAAACGTATATAAAATAAGTAGTGCGCAAATACATACGCACGCAAATGACATCTTGCGCACTGTCACGAATCAAGTGTGTAGGCGCGTGCATCAACAAGGGAAGAGAAGCGAATTGTGAAGATCGGTCAGCGCGCTGAGCAAGCTTTGAGCGTGCTTATTAAACCGTTTGGGCGACTGGACGAGCAGGAACTCTCAACAAGCCATGCAGCGATCATATTGTAACTATGCAAATTAATACGGAAGAATTTCACAACTGAAGCTCCGATAAAAAGACGATAACGGAAGAAAAGCTTTCTTATACTAGAATTTATGTTGAAAAAATCCATGACTGTTTGGTGAGCAGACCTGTATATTTTGAGAGTATTCTTTTTACGAAGCGTTGAAGTAGGAGCTGTGAAACGAGCAGCTTTTGCACGAAGGCCCAGGTCAAGATGGAGCAGATACTACATCTCGCAACTTAAGCTTGCCGATTTTTTGTGGTGAGCTTCATCGAGATGCTAACATTTTTTCATGTAGTGTGTGTGTCGATGCGAGTCTGAATCTTCTTCCCTCCTACCCTTCCATAATACGCGGAACACAGTTCGGGAAGTTTGTACGAAGGTTTTCGTGAAAAACTATCAAGGAATGCAGCGAATTGACGACCTATTTCAACTTACAAGCATAAATTTAAAATCGAGCTACTCAATCATTTATTAGAAAATCTCTCTCAATTACATTTGTTGGTAATTTTCGAAATTAAATGCGTCATAATGTGTTCATGTCCTAGTGTAGTATTTAGATTAACAATCGAGCCGTTTTCAGGCGCCTGTAGCTTCTAGGGAAGTGCTGGAGAGACCTGGACTGGCATGACCCGGAAGATGCAATTGAGATGCTTATGAGACCTAGTAAGGATACCAGTTCCGTAAACTTGCGGCGCTTCGCAGTTGCGCGTTGCTTCCAACGCTGAGTGAGGTGCTGGGGTCGGGTTCCGCTGGTACGGTATCTGGCCTGGGGTGAGTCGAGGCGTCCCCTGCGTAAATTTCTTGTTCACTCTATCTCGGCTTCGTCAGTTCTTCTTGTGCTTTATCTTTACTCTAAATTAGTGAATGTGCGTTGTGCGTGGGCGTGTGCTTGATTAAGTTACTTCACTTAAAGTGGCTATCAGGGCTGCTTATACGAAAGTGCTCTAAAATTATCAAACCATAATATCAGGATGTTAGTCTGAAACTTTAACAGGAAGATTCCACCTGACTGACGAGTCGCCACACTCTGATGTGGATCCCTTCTACTTAACCTTTAAACCATAAACTTTAAACCTTAAACCTCGAACCTTACAACTTCTACTTGAACTTTATACTTCAAACATTAAACTTACTTGCTCTGGAGCACTTTCTTAACTATGATTTTCCTTTGAAATTTAACTTTTCGTCCTCGTACCAAGAATTTCTACACTGAGTTGCACCGTAAGCTCAGGTGTGTATTGTTAATTAATATACTTATTTTATCTGGGATAGAACGGAATAAAGGAATAGATTTTACTAAATTTTGGTGGGGTCTTTCGATTTGAAACCAATCGTGTGATTTCTTTCACAGTATCCTGTAATAGTTATTATATAAGAAAGTTTTAGCCTCCTTTAACCACGACAAAGATGTTCCGAGAGAGGAAGGAGGAAGGCACCATTTAGGATGGAGTTGAGGGAACGCGGAATCTATGCACAAGGTGCACAGACACAGTAAGCAAAGAAAGAAGTCCATGAAACAATAAAAAATTAAAGAAGAAAATAGTAGGAGCTAAAAAACAGGACAGCAGTGAACCGAAAAAAGATGTAGCAAAACAAAATTTATTCTACTTCAGCAAAAAGGAAGCCTACCTAACCCTTAGCTCGGGCTAAGGGTTAGGTAGGCATATAGTCCCCCTGGGAGCGCTAATTCCCATAGATACAACAGTTGTATCCCCCTGAGGGGATCCTGTAAGAGTCTTGACGCAGTTTGTCTCCAGTGGTTTCTATCATGCGGCATGACTTCGGCGGTTGTGCTTGGCGAACGTTTAACTAGGCAACTTTCCTTGACTTTGACCTCACTTAGTCCTTTATTTTGATTATATTCAATTAAATGCGTTCTTAGGATATTGACAGTTTTTCTAGAATTCTACCGCTCCGGTGAGGCTGGGGACGCTGAAATCCAGGTGTTCCAGTGAACTGCCTGCCGGACGCTGTGACTAGCAGCCTGCCAAGCGTACTTGCCTCAAACCCTAACCGTGAACGCAGAGCTTTTACCGTTTTTAACAAGATTTTAACTAATAAAAATTTCGATCCCTACAAAAATGTTAACTGGTGAAGTTCGCCGTTGCGACACGTAAAAATTGAGTAAAAGTTTGCCGTTGCTACGCTTAAAGTAAAACTTAATGTAGGCCCTATACGAGCTCCTCTGACGCTGTCAAGGAGTTTTTTTAACTTTTCATCTGGCCGTGCGTTAACTGGCGATCAGAACTAAAATATGTTCGCCTTCTTATGAGATGTTTGGTCAAGAGATTAACATTGACTCGTATTTCCTAGTTCGGCAGGGTTTAACAATAAATTAGAAAAGCAGTTTCAAGTAACTTCTTGCATATTCCCTCTCCTTCAATGATTGTGCGAGGAATTCTGAAAATTTCTCACACATTTGTGAAGTAACAGACAACGCGAATATGTAACTAGTCAAACCCAAAAGACGTATTTAAAAGTACGAACTAATTTCATATTAATTCTTCACCAGTTGAAAACACAAAGTTTTTTGCACTTCCAGCGGAATTAAGGGGAAAAGTGGATCTATTTCAGGTCATAACCACAGCCAAGCTCACGAAGTGAAAAATTTTATATCGCAAACTAAATTCCAACCATTCACACAGATCGCGACACTTCACTCGCTGCGCAGGCCATCAAACTGTGGCGAAACGATCATGTCTCTGTACCTGATCCCTGCAGCTGCACCTGATCCCTGCACCTGCACCTGATCCCTGCACCTGCACCTGATCCCTGCACCTGCACCTGATCCCTGCACCTGCACCTGATCCCTGCACCTGCACCTGATCCCTGCACCTGCACCTGATCCCTGCAGCTGCACCTGATCCCTGCAGCTGCACCTTATCCCTGCAGCTGCAGCTGCACCTGATCCCTGCAGCTGCACCTGATCCCTGCAGCTGCACCTGATCCCTGCAGCTGCACCTGATCCCTCAGCTGCACCTGATCCCTCAGCTGCACCTGATCCCTGCAGCTGCACCTGATCCCTGCAGCTGCACCTGATCCCTGCAGCTGCACCTGATCCCTGCAGCTGCACCTGATCCCTGCAGCTGCACCTGATCCCTGCAGCTGCACCTGATCCCTGCAGCTGCACCTGATCTAATATCAATATCCACGTTGTCTGTTCATACCTACGACACTTGTAGACACCTGAAGTTGATCTTTAATTCTCCCTCAGTAGTAGTGAAAATTATGAAGGCTGGGCAATCCAAGGCTCAATACCAGGAGACGGAAGCTGCTAGCTGTTATGACGTCTGTCAAAAAGGAACCCCTTAGCTGCTACCGAACAGAATAAATTCTTCGAATTTTACGTCAATTGACGACATACTCGCAAACCTTTATGCGCACACTGTATGTATATGGAGAAAACACTGCTCGATTATTTATAAATGCAGCGCACAAAATTAAAAGCCGCATTTCCTCCAACCTCTCATATTTCAACAAAGCCCAGCGCGCAACCAATCATTTAGGTTCATCATTGAACTTCAAATGTGGTGTTACAAGCTAACGAAGAGAACAACCCAGGCAATGAATTATTTCGTTAGCTGATTGAAGAACTCCTTAATTGATTAACATGTTCCCAGTAATCACAGCCTCTATTGCAAATTTTTGAGCAGCCTCAGTAGCCTGCACTGTCCTTGAACATTCAAACACACCTTTCCCTTAGAGGTAACAGATTGCTAATGCTCCCACAGTGAACTATTCATTTTATCTTCTAAGAACCCTAGTTTAAAAAAACTCATAAAAGATAAGTTTCACCCATTTTGGTCCAGGGAGTATAATTAAAAAAATAAAGGCAAAACGAAAATAGAAGCAGTGGAATCTACAGCTCATTGCAATCCTTCGATATATGAATAAAATAAACTATCTATAGTCATTCGCAAACTAAAAATTTTCACTCTCGGATGTTTTTCTACCGTAAGTTAACGTTATTTTATAATACATACTTTATTATTAAAATAGTTCCCGTTGGCGCTCATCTGGGCAATAACCACCGAGTCACTTGGCTTAGTTCAAGTCCTACCACAAGCGAACAAAATTGGTGCGCCTCGTTTGGCACTGTCTGCCACGGTGGCAAAAGAAGGCGACAGTACCTCGATGAGACGAAATTGTAAAATGAAAATGGTGCATTATATATAAAGACGAAGATACTCGAGCAGGAGAAGTCGGTTGCACGGTACCTGGGTCATAACATGAAAGAGGATCAACAAGGAAAATGAGTTGAGAACTGAAAAGCGAGTTCTGATTGACTATAAAGATTATAAATTAATTTATACCTTCCTAACCACAACAAAGAAGTTCCAAACAGAGGAATGATGAAGGTACGATTTAGTGAGGGTTAAGCAACGCGACATCTACACACAAGGTGTGTTCCCACAGAAACAGCAAGTTAGGAAGGCAGGTTGTGCAACGAGATGAAAGTTAAAGAAAAAAGTAAAAGGCACAGAAAACAGAACAGCAGTGAACCAAAAAATATGGTACATCACAAAAAGGAGGCCTACCTACCTACCAACCTCTCAGCTCGGCATAACATTTTCTCCCTAGGAGTATTAATTCCCATAGACACTAGTGTTGAATCTACCTGAAGGACATTTATTAGAAAATTAAACTGACAATACATGGGTGCCAAACATTTTCGCATCAGCGATGGGCCGTGGTACTGAGTGCTACTGCGGAGTGAGGCAAAAGTCAAGATACCAAGAGAAATTCCGGAAGAACTCCAAATCTTGCCGAAAAAGTTGAGTCCTAAATTTACTCGGAAAGGCGATAAGCTTTATATACCTATCCTGATATAAGCTCTCTAGAACCAACAAAATTGTTGTCCGAGGGCTTTTCCATTTTATGTTATTCATTCACAACCATTCTAAAGTCACCCAGGCTTCGTGGTTGACAGCGTGTGTCTTCCACATGAATAGTCCCAGCAACGCCTGACTGGTGACTCTCCCCGTTAGAAAAAAATTGAATTTAATTGTGAACTTAGAATTCACCATAAATACCAGCTAAACAGGAGATAACCTTCATTACGTCATGGTGTTGGTTAAAAGGCATTTGAAAATAAGTACAAAAGATATGATTCAAACTTGATAGGAATAAAGCCTCCTTAGATTCCTGAGGGCGTTGACTTTCTAAAGTACCGTACTTCTGGAGCTTAGGGTGCTCCAGAGGTCGCTGAACTAATTCGGACCCACAAGTAGGAGACTAGGGAATTAACGCCGTGCCACATAAGCCTAGTGGAGTACATCTCCCTGCACGCAACATGAGGCCAGGGAGGAACTAACAACGTTTTGTAATTCAGCTTTAGAGGCAGTTTTATGATTTGAACAGTCATTGGCGTGTTCAATGTTTTCTTTCCTTTCCTTCTTTTGTTCGCTTTACTATTTTAGATATCCGAGCTCCAGCGTCATTAGTTTGATAAATTTTCATTTGTATGCGTAATTGATTGATTACAAATTAGTTTTAGCCTCCCTTTACCACAACAAAGATGTTCAAAGACAGGAAGGATGAAGGCACCATTTAGTATAAAGTTAAGGGAACGTAGAATCTACGCACAAAGGGTGTTCCCGCAAAGGAACCCGTGCGCATAGGAACAGTAAGATAAGAAGGAAGGTTGTGAAACAAAATGAAAGTTGAAGAAGAAGAAAGTTGAAGTTTTAGTAGTTGCTAAAAAACAGGACAGGAGTGAACCTAAAAAAGGTGGTCCTTGACATAACCAAAAACAATTTATTTCAACAAAAAGAAGGATTGATTGATTAAAAGAAAGTTTTAGCCTCCCTTTACCACAACAAAGATGTTCAAAGAGACGAAGGATGAAGGCACCATTTAGTATGGAGTTAAGGGAACTCGGAATCTATGCACGAGGTGCATAAAAACAGTAAGCTACGAAATAAGTTCATGAAACTAGATAAACGTTAAAGAAAAAGTAGGTGCTGAAAAACAGGACAGCAGTGAACCGAAAAAAGATGGTCCGTAACAAAACAAAAAACCTATTATATCTCAACAAAAAAAGGCCTACCTAGCCTTTAGCTCGGGACCTCACATTATTCCCCTTGGAGCGCAAATTCCCATAGATACAATAGTTGTATCCCCCTGCGTAGCAATTGAATTATTGCCTCCTTTGAAGGTGTGGCTGCAGGCATGGACAATTCAAGCATCAGTTAATAACACCCAGCGTTTTGATATAAAGTAAATTAAAATTTGCCTGATGGCGGCTGAACATTCACTAGTGACTTTATGGAAGTCTACACTGTTAGCTTGCTTTCTTTCGTAAACTGCGAGTTTTCTCATACCATGCAAGTCTTGATATATCCTTGAAGATATTTTGTACTTTTAATATAGGCTCGACTTTCCCTATTTCACTAAACTAATACTATCGTTCTTCAAGCAAAAACATTTTTTTAAACCAAAGCTCATGTTGCAATATTTGGAGGTTGAAAGCAATACCAAAGAATTATGTAAAAAAAAATTGTTCCCCCAATTTTAGATGTATTGACACATTCATTTTAAATGCGGACTTTTACTTCAACAGTACACCTTCACCTGAAATTTTCGGTCCGGCTGAGCACTAACATGATCTTTTACTAAATGATTTGATAATAATGACAACATTGCAGTAATTATTTGTGGAGTCGCTGTACTATAAATTTAAAACATTTTCGTCTGCCAGCGTCAATACAACGTTACAGAAGTTGTGCGTGTTTCTTCAAAAAGTCATTTATTCACGAAGATTAGATCTGCTGCAACGTGAACCCTAATCAAAACTGAATAAAATTACCATTTTCTAAGAAATCAAACCTTCTCTGCATCTTTACCCTGTCGTTTTCTACTCTAGTTAGAACTGTTTATTGTAAATCTTTGAAGACAAAATTTTATTGATGTATCACTTGTATAAAATAAATCATTTTTCTTTTAAGTGGCTTTTTTACGTGAATAGACAGCAAAAAACAGGTCTCCTAACCTGACAGCACCTGTACCGCGAGGAGATCCAATGGTGGTCACTGAGCGAATTTTCCCAATGGTCACTCAACTGAGGTCACAAACGCACTATTATTCATACTCAACCAAAGCCAGAGGATGTAATTTTCCCGTTAATTTTTATTGAGTTGAATTGGAAATTAATCCTAAATTTCAATTACCTGTATGCCCACAACAGGTAACGTGTTGGAATACGAATCACGGCGGACGGTCAGAGAAGCACGAGCCCATTCAATGAACTTTGGCAAAACTGAAGTAATGATAATCTCGATATTGTAAACAAACGAGCTCATGGTTCAGCCACAGCAGACACCCCACGACTTGCATGTAGACACAACATCTTTATGCATTTTCAACATAGCTAAGCTAAAATCAATTGATTAATTTGCATGAGAATGAATTTTAAAGGAATAAGCAATAC
>JACJUY010005733.1:27822-57290 GCA_014220935.1 Platorchestia sp. MABIK
CGTAAGCACAACTCGCGCGTAAACACAACTCGCGCGTAAACACAACTCGCGCGTAAACACAACTCGCACGTAAACACAACTCGCACGTAAACACAACTCGCACGTAAACACAATTCGCACGTAAACACAACTCGCACGTAAACACAACTTGCACGCTAACACATATTGCAAGTAAACACAACTTTCACGCAGTGGAAAATAGGTCAAAAAATAAGGAAAATTCCTTTAATACTTTTAGATTGGAGTCCAAAATCCCCGTATCTTATGAGAGCTTCCGTAGCGCGCATGGTAAAAAATGCGTGTTAAGTTGATTTCATCATATTGAAGAAAATCCCAAGACACCTGAAGTACAACGTCGTTCAGTTTAGTCCAGATTCCCTTCACCCGGAATGTTCTAGAAGAGTGTGCACAGAATTTTTTTTTTGTCAAGATTTAAACTGGAAAACCCAAGAGAGTAAGGGAAATGAGCATAACCGAACTCAAACACACATAATAAAAAAAATTTCCCTCCTTTCACAATTCTCCTTGTCATTCCACGTACAAACCTACCATGCATCAATGAAAATTAAATTTCATCAAATATTACAGAGTAATCCTCGCTATTAAATACATGAAAATTTTGAGCGTAAGCGAACGACACACGAGATCTTTTTTAGAACGAGCATTGACATAATAAGCGCTTTTTCGGTCGTAAAAAAAATCAGATGCTACCACAAAAAGTAGCTTTAGGTTAGACAAAATCTCGTCCACCTGACTGGTGCCGAGGTCAGTTACGGGAGTTATCTCCCTTTCTATTTGCAGGCCTTCGTAGTCGCTCTGTTAACTTCAGCAAAGAAAATTTGTATTCTTCAGATGCACAGGTACAGAACATTTGTTTCACATTTATCGAAAGAGAAAGAAGTTCAACTTTAATACCTCCTCAAAATTCACTCGAATTTCACAAATAAAAAAATTTGAAAATTACCGTGTCTCGAAATTTTCGAACACATTCATGCAGGAATATCACCCCTTATGCTGAAGCCGATAGTAATAAGAAGTGCCCAGCATCGCAGTGCGGCCCAACACAACACTTGGCAGGAGGCGGCAGGAGCCCGCTCACGGGAACAACGCAGCGCGCTGCCGGTGTTCGCTACCCTCGCTGTTGCCCAAGAGTGATGTGGCAACGCGCACTGAAGGAGACGAATGTCCCATTCCCTTATCGAGATACGCAAAGAAGTTCAACCGAGACGAATTCTTTACGCTTGGTATCTCCAGCAAACTTGCACCACGCATCCTGCTGATGCTCATGGTCCATTCGGAGGAAATGATAGTAACAACCATGACCACATTCAAGATCAGTCATGCGCTCGAGTAAGACACACGTATCAGTAGAGTGGAGAGGAGTTTGTTTCGATGCTCATGGCTACTTCTAAATACCTACGCAAGTATTGGATAAGCATCAACATCTAAACTTCTTCAGACCGACGTTACGAGACAAGTACCACAAGAATTACAACACCTTAGCTTTCAAAGTAGTGAATGGTTTTAAAAATGTATATAGAGATATAATGCTATTATGCTTACTCTGTGATGGAACGAACTTGTAACTCTGCCACGTTCAACAAAGTGAAAAATTAAAAAAAAATTTATACATCATATTTCAAACATTATATACAACTTCACTTACTACATGGAAACGCTAGAAGACATAATGCAATAGCGCGCAATAATACAGTGTAAAGGATGAGGAAATTACTTTCCGTCTATGGATATAATAACAATCTACATCCACACTTTCGAATTGACAGGTCATCCACGCGCACTTTCATTTTCTACTAAAATATCTGTTAAAACTGAACCAACCTTAAACATTTGGGATCATAAAACCCCATTTAAAATAATGAATTTAATTACATTGCATGATAATCTCGCCAACTCATACAAAATTAACCCTCGACCGCCTAATTTTTCTACTCATATTGCCGGTATTATAACCACCGTTATTAGACGTGGCTCTAGCATCAGGTTGTCTCCAACATCACATTAGAGACGAACTGCAACTCGGCAGTGAACTTCAAAAAATACATAAGAGCATCTACTTGACGAGAAATAAAATATACGAGCAGTTTTATTGAGTGTACCATGTGGGTAACGTGAGGCGGTAGAGGGTTAACTCATGGCGTCATGAAAATTAGACAAGAGAAGCTAAAGCGAAGTGTGCAATCAATCATTAATGCTAGCCCGTACAACACGCTGAGATATGAATAGTTACTTGACCCTCCTAAACTAGAGCATAAGCAATGTCTCTTTTATCTCCACGCCTGCTCACAGAAATATTATTGTCACGTCCCACTAGTGGTTCCAGATTTCGCACCATCAAAGGAGATGAATCCAAAGAGCAAAACTAAGGTCGCCCCAACCTATCGTTGATTTCTCATTGAATGAAACTAACCATACTTTACAAACCATAAGAGATATGCAGGTATTGATTTTGCATTATGAATCTCACGATTATTGATTCCGTCGTTTGAGTCTACAAGAACAAATTAGTTTCCCATTTCCAATACTACAGAAAATAAAAGCGCAGTCGAGCTTGTTTGGGTTCAATGTTAGCCCGCGCAATCTGACTAAAATAAATAGATAACTTTGTTTGAACTTCCCAAACAACAACAAAGGCGTTCCGAAGAGAGGAAGGATGAAGGCCTCATTTGGTATGGCGTTAAGGGAATGCAGAATCTATACCCAAGGTGCGTTCCCACACAAGGTCCCCTGCGTATAGAAATAAAAGTTGAAAAGGAAGGCTACGAAACAAGTTGAAGATGAAAGTGAAAGGTATTGAAAAACGAGACAGCAGTGAAATGAATAAAGGTAGTCCTTAACAAACTGAAAAATATTTTGTTTCCACGAAAAGAGCGCCTAATTAAGTCTTAGCTCACGACCTTACATTTCTTGATGCCATCAGATAGAACAATTCTCACGAAGGAAATGTGCTATATCAGTAGGGTTGGGGTCTCATTCCATCCTTGGAACATAAGTTACAGGTACTCCCGAATTTATTTGTACCCCTATATTATTCTGGAATACATCTCATTAAAACCACCAAAAAGCTACTCTTCTTTGTCATGCTTACACTAAAAGTTTACAAGGTGTTCAAGAAGGAAACGCAAATACAAAGTTTTTGAAAAAGTTAGATTTGAAAAAATATTAACTACAATAACACACACACCAGGTTCATATTTATTAGTCCCTATCTCAACGACCTGTTGAGAAGCGTTTTTTTTAAAAACTCCCTCCAGACGTATTCTCTGTTCATTACTAGTTTCTTGCAAACATTAGCAGAAATATCAGTCCACTCTTCCTTTATAATTTTTGCAAATGTTTCAAGAATACCCAGTGTAACTTCTTCGCCGGAGCATGCCTGTTTTTCGCCGCCCAAGCGATTCAATTACTTGGGCGGCGAAAAACAAGCATGCAGGCGGCGAAAAAACTAGACTGGTTATTGGGTATCCTTGCAGGGACGTTTTCCAACAATTCCTCTCAAATTTTTTATAGAATTCAGATCTGGACTTCTCAGAATACTTGCTTGGTTCATAGGCTGTTTTCTGATTGATTTGGGATGAAATGAGAAAATAGCAGTCATGTGGAGCTGAGCGGGGGTTTGATCAAAAAGTAGTTCCGGCAGCTTTCAAAGTCGTTTGGACTTATTTTGAGGGTTTGGGCGTTTGTTTGTTGAACTGGGACAGACTTAAGCTACAACTGACCATTCATGACGATCTCGTAATATATAAGATCAATTTAAAAAAGGAAATTGCGTGAAGAGGCCTAGCGTAATCCATTGTTCCACCCGAAATTATTCGTACTCCTGTATTATTCTTAAAAATATTTTCAATATTACCTTCAATAGGGTTGTTGTCTTCCTATTGCTTTTACTTAACGTTTTGAACGTGCTCTAGATGGATGCTCCTATTCAAAATTAGACAAAATAATATTGAAAGATGTAATAAACAAAAATAGCATATACATTTGATTTATATTTGTGTCTACCCGTTTCTTATGGTGAAATGAAAACAAATTTAATAATGTTTTTGCAGTAACATTTGAATTTTATTCAATAATCCTAATTTTCCAGTTCCTTCTACAGCGTTTTACCACGCATTTTATCGAGTTAAGAGAGAATATTGCAGTTGCCACGAAAATGGGAGCGGCCACAAATCAATTTCGAGCAATTTTACGTCTGTGTTTCCAGTTTAACGTTGGCCTCATTGAGCAGGAACCATAAAAAGTTCAGCCCCATTGAGAAGCCTATCCTGATGAAGAGAGAAGAAGCTTCCACCTCGATCGGCAAGACGAGTGGTGCGAGAAGTTTACACAAGCCCGAGAATCACAGAGAAGGAGCAATTGCAGAATCCAAGTATGGAGCGAATTGAAATTAAAAGATTTAACCTGCAAAGAACACTTAGGAAGGACTGAAATGATGCAGGCTGAGGGAAAGCACCTCTTCTTTCGGCAAGCCGAAGGACACAGTTCCAACTGTGAGAAATGGTGGCGGCGGCAGTAGTATTTTTTGGAGCTATTTCAATCCCAATAAAAATGGAAGTATTGTAAGGGTAGAAAGAATCGGGCAACAAGATCAACGAATCAAATATTTTAGAAAAATTCGTAAGTCTGGTAAAGCTCTCCATTTTAGACCCGTTATGGTTTGTCAACATAACGACTGAAAGTAAGCAGCAAAATCTGTGTAAAAAGCGTTTGAGAGGCAATGCCGTAAATATTCGCTGTAGCCAAACGAAATTCTGGATCTGAATCTAAACTTCAGTTGTAACTGACAATTTCAGACAATCTCTTGTTCAATGAGAACATAAAAAAGGAAAGCGGCGTGGAGAAGCCTAAGCGTAGCTCTTGTAGTCCAATGATAAAATGAGGACCCATACCTACAATCGATTGATTCTAAATTAGTTTTAGCCTACCTTAACACAACAAAGATGTTCAAAGAGAGGAAGGAAGAAGGTACCATTTAGTATGGAGTTAAGCGAACGTGGAATCTGCGCACAAGAGGTGTTCCTACAAAGGATCCCCTGCTCATAGAAACATAAGTCAGGAGAGAAGGTTATGAAACAAGATGAAAGTTGAAGAAGAAAGTCAGAGGTGCTGAAAAATAGGACAGTAGTGAACCGAAAAAAAGATGGTCCTTAACAGAACAAAAATATTTCATTTCAAAAAAAGAAGGCTCACTTAACTCTCAGCTCAGGACCCATACCTAGAAATATTCCAAGAAAATGCTTAGGTACAATATTTCATTAGTTCAAGCTAATGCTGGGTCAAATAGTCTCGACTACACTTCAAATTTACTATTGCAGATTTGATTCCAAGTTAGTTTTAGCTTCCCTAACTATAACAAGGGTGTTCCGAAGAGATGTGTGGAGTTAAAGGAGTTGAGGAGTTAAAGGGAACGGGGAATAAACAGTGTGATCCCACACAAGATCCCTTACGCTTAGAGACAATAACTTAGGAAATAATGTCATGAAACAAGATAAAAATTGAAGAAGAAAGCAATAGGCGATAAAAAACAAGACAAATGAACTATAAAAAAAGGTACGTAACAAAACAAAAAGCTGATATTTCAACAGAAAGGCGTACCTAACCATCATCAGGGGACCTCACATCTTGCCCCTGTGAGCGTTAATTCATTTAAGCTACGGTTTCCTAGAAATGTGATGCCGCTACTTTACGGCCGTAATGTAGCGGCGGATGAAGTCACAAAAACGTTGTGTATTAATTCAGACGCCACTGGTTTCCTAGAGAACGGTGGCCGCTAAATGGCGGTGTTGCCAGATGGATGTCGGCCGCTGTAACGTCCGGCCATTAGTTGGTGAACGTTTTTTACAGTGGCGGTGTCTTTGATTCATTGTGGAAGCACTGATGATAAGTTTGAAAAAAGAAGTGAGATTAGTGAGATTGCTTTCAATGCTGAAGAAAAAGAAAGAGTAAAGACTTTAGAAAAACTCAACTGCAACGAAATCTTTCGAATAATATCGAGACTACTCTTAAAATTATCAGGTAGGTTCATGCAAATTGTAGGCAAATAACGTAAAATACATATTGGGTATTTTATTATGCACAGAGAGAAAGTGATATGTGTTCAATATTTGTAGGAACTCATAATATTTATACCTACTTTTAATAAAAACGTACGTTAAATAAAGAATTTGTACCCAATTTTTTTGATGGAACCTTTAAATGCAAATAGAATTTGCATTTAAAGGTTCCATCAAAAAAATACCTACAAAACCAGACATCAACTTCAAAAAAAATATATAACAATGACTGACCTGTAGCCCTGACTCCACACATGATGTGGTGCAATAGTGAGGTGTCTCTGTGTGGCTTCTCATATCGTCATTCAAAATGTTGACGTAGGAAATATAGCCATTTCATACCTATATTAATGTTACGTTGCACAATTAATTAATTGCGTTGCCATTCAATACTACCAGGCCCATTAAAGTCATTTTCTAAATATTTCTCGAATGTCAGAGCTGTTCATTCCAGAACAAACATTTTGCCTTAAAATGGCTACTGGAAGAGCATCATCAAGATGTTTTTGACCTGGAGCAAGCACTTGTGCTTCCCTTAAAATGTTATACAATATACAGGCACACATAATCAATTTGTTTGTAGTTTCTGGAGCAGTGGCAATAGGTTAGGAGAAATTTATGAAATAATTGCACAGAATTCTAAAAGTATTTTCAGTTGCCTTTCGAGCTCAAGATACTGGATGGATATATAATGCCTTCGATGGATCGTGTAGATTGCTGTTTTTAGTCTGGTTTCATCAGATTTTCGTGTAGAGCGAAAGCTTCATCACCAACTATCACATGCGGTATAACATTATTGGACAATGCACCCTCTGTGGATCTACTTTTAAATATCTCACTTTTCTCTGAACCATCTTCTTCCGATGACTCTTCATCTTCCAAGTTTGTTTACAATGCGTTGTATAGATCTTCCAATCTGACAGTGTGAGAAACCAAATGTTCACCGCAATGCTCACCGCAACGCATTTTAACGACTGCCAACTTCACACTTATGAACGGCCGTTATATTACGTTCGCCGCATCACGGCAAAATACGGTCGTAAAATGGCGGCACCGCTTTTCTAGAAAACCGTAGCTATAGTCAATAGATTATTCCCCTATAAAGGGGTCCGACCACTACTGTGACGTCACGATTGCTGTGAGCAGCCGTACGGGAGGCATTGCCTGGCGTCGCTGACGAGGCTGGCACACACGACCCCAGCGCTGCCCTCCAACGGAACCCGGAAATGGCCGCGATTGTCATGCCCAAGACTGGGTCAAGGCTACACACGCCCATGTTAGGCTCCAGCTAGAAAGGTAGAAATACGCGGCAACGCGCAGTAACAGCGAGTTTTCATTTCACAAAGACAAGGCTCCGCCTAATTTTCGTCTACGTCGTCACAACAAGCAAAATCACGTGCAGCATTTTACAAAGTTAACTAATGAATTTTCACAAATGTAAAAATTATTTGATGACAGGAAAATTTTGAAAATAATATACTTCTTACCTGTGAGCAAGTAGGTAGAACCTATCCTATAATGATACATTTGAGACGTGAAATTTTAAATGAAATCGACCCTCCCTTCCTATTCAATCGTAATCCGGTCATATTTACACTAACACAAGGACATACGCAAGATTTTACAGCTACGCTCATAGTCAAAATTCCGAGCTAGCACCTCTGCGTGATATATTATTGACAAAAAAATCACAAGACGACCTGACAAATATTTTTCAAAATTGACTGAAACCAATCCTTAGATTGCGAATATCTGGTCAGCTCGTAATGAAAATGAATAGAGAATCGAAGAATGCGTTGTCAAAAGCAGACCTTAGAGCCACAAGAAACTGCTCAACCAAGAGTACATTCGGCAATTTCAAAGCGGCTCACAGAAAAAATTTAGGTAACTCTTCCTCATTGAACCATGCAACACCGTGATATGCATTTGAAATTTTATTAATATGGAACTATAATAAATACCATGTACGCACATCTGTAACAAAACTGTTCAGACTTTGTTTTACCGCATACTTAGGTTTGAAGCTCTGACGAGGATAAGTTCGATAATCATTTTCCCTCGATTTAGGTATCGTTGAAAGCCACCCATTGATAGCAGTGCCAGCGGACGTTGTCTCATATTGGAAGTCGTGTAACTCGAGTGTTGAGGAGAAGCTCAGTCGGGAGAGCTAACACGGCCCGTTGTTCAGCCCGAGGACGGTCACGGAATCTTTCTGTTCCTCTCGTACTCTCCTGCTCACTTTGAAGCTCGACATTTCTTTCCTTCTCCGTGGCATTTTTTCGTACGGGTGTTAATAATTCATTATTGTGCATGCCTATCAACTTACAATTTAATTATACAGTCCTCCGAGAGAGGCTGTACCTACGTAATTGCTTAGATTAGATGTTAGTTAGTACGAAGATAAGGGAACGCGGAATCCATGCAGGAGCGTAAAGATAGTAAATTGAGAAAGAAGTTTTTGAAACACGATAAAAGCTGAAGAAGAAAGTAGTAAGTGATGAAAAATATGACAGCAGTGAACCGATAAAAGGTGGTCCTTAACATAACAAAAAGCATTTTATTTCAACGAAAAGAAGGCCTACCTAACTCTCAGCTCGGGCCATCACATTTCCTCCCGGGAGTGCTAATTCCCATAGATACAATAGTTGTATTCCCCTGAGCAACATATTCTCGAATTTCTCGAATTATTTGTATGATCTATTTGTTCAACTTTGTTATTTCTCTCGATTTGGCCAACTAATTATCCAAATTTCCTTTCTTCTTGCAGCATCCCCATTGTTCGAATCTACCCCCATTGTTTTATCTTCATATTTTGCTCATGCTTCATCAGCGTGTAGCGCAAAATTAAATGTTTTATTATTGTTGATTCTGACTGTAAAAATTTACATTAGAATAGTAGGTATTAAATTAATTTTACACATAATAGAACAATCTGTTCTCCAAAACAGCTATACGAACGTTTCCCAATTATTATTATGTATATATAAGAAAGTTTTAGCCTCCCTTAACCAAGACAAAGATGTTCCAAAAGAGGAAGGAGGAAGGCACCATTTAGTATGGAGTTGAGGGAACGCGGAATCTATGTACAAGGTGCACAGAAACAGCAAGCAAAGAAAGAAGTTCATGAAATAAAAAAGTTGAAGAAGAAAGTAGTAGGAGCTGAAAACAGGACAGCAGTGAACCGAAAAAAGATGGTCCGTAACAGAACAAAAACCTATTTCATTTCAACAAAAAAAAAGCCTACCTAACCCTTGGCTCGGGCCCGAACGTTTACTAATTTGTCGATGTCAATATATTATATTGACAGGCAATAGTAACCGAATAGATTGTCGTCATTTTCACTCATATTTAGTTCATTTGTAATACATCAGGCTTTCGGCTTTCTTTAAGCGACTTCGAAAGCAAAAATGTGTTACGATGTAAGTTTCAACGAAGTTGGAAAACGAACAAAAAGTGGGTTTTAGACAATCACACGAGTATCTTGACGATTTGTCAAGATTCTCGATGATCAATCGAATTTCTAGTGAACGTTAGCGCTATATATTTTAGACCGAACTCACTACGCAGCATTTTGAATTTTCGAATCCTAAACTGATAAGTAGGAATATTCTGCTGAAATTGTAGGTACAAAAACTCGGATATTAAGCTGCATGTACTGTAGCTGAAATTTCATAATTATCTTTCGTGGAAACAAGCAGTCGAAGCTATTAATTGTCACTATAAAAAATACCGAACCAAAAACTCGGACACCAAAGTCCCATCATGCCTCGTTAATTGCCAAGATTAGCTCTGTCCCACAAGAAGGAGAAACCGCCGCTTTTCTTTGCTTAATTCAACGACGTAGCTGAACAAATTGTCCTCGTAAAGTTACTGGTGAAGAAGCTCATTATAAAAGTTTCAATAAATAAAGTAAAGTGCACTAGAACCAGGTGCACAGGTATCAAGGTGAACTGAATTTTATGTTTGTCCAGTAAACTCTATTATATAGCGAGTCGAGTGTCGGAAGGGTCAAATGAGCTCCAGGACAGGTCGAGGGCGGCTGCAGCTAACCCAGCACTCAACGCTTACACAACTACAAATACGTACAGAAATACAGCAAAAATTTATTTATTAAACACGTAAGCTGTACTCCACAAAATTGACGTGAGATTTATTCATTATGGAGAATTACAAGTTACTTTAAAGTCAGTTCAACGGCGTTTGCACTCATGAAATCTAAAGCTGAAGTGTTACTTTTTGAACAGTACAAAAATATGATCAGGAAAATTTACAAACATCAAATGAGAACAGATACACCGGATGAAAGTTCGACATCGAATTGATGGATGGAAACACCGAAAAGCTGGTGGCTTGAATGAGAAGCAGCTTAATTAGCGTCTAAGGCGGGCCCGCAATTATTATGCGATCCGTGGTCATCCGTTCATTCCTTGCAGCAGCTGTACTGCACAGGCACTGGAGTCCTAGCTAAGTAAGCCATCATGGCTGGAAACAAAATAACCCAACAAAGTTACGCACTGAGATGCCTCGATTAAAAAGAAAAAGTTTCAATAGACTCTCCTCACTGAAGCATTCAAGCGAAGTTACATACAGTGATACGGAAAATCATGACTATCACAAGAGTTACTGGAAATAAACATTTATCTGGAGACGATAATACAAGGTCGACTACTGACCACCAAGAACACATGACATCCCATATCGAGCACCTTATCATGTCTTCATCGATCGTTATCAGGCAGCCTCTGCTAACTGTAAAATGGAGCCACGCAGCACAGTCTAAGACAAATAGTTTTTACATAATTTGCAGTCGCATTGAAAGAAGCGAAATTCCAAAATTTATATAATGGTGAAATATTTTAATTAATTTACTAATTAACTTTATACACAGGTTCATATACTGCACGTCAAGTCTGCTAAATCGGTTACATTTTCACAGATGATTATAAAAATAAATATTATAAGTCCGAACTTTTAATAATGGGTGAAACGTGAGTATACTAACTACAAAGTTGGGCAAATATTTAAACTCGTGACAAAAAATTGCTAAAATAGGATTTTAACGTTAAAATTGACTCGAGGACTTAACATTAACTTGACAATGAAGGATTTTCATTCATTAAAATATAACTTAGTATAAGTAAGCCTAAATAAAAATTATGAAGTTCATTGATTTTTCTTTACCTCGCAGCCCTGCAGCACACACCAAAAAATCATGGTTTTCTATGTTACTGTAGGTACACACGGCATAATTGTGTAAGAACAGCAACGTATTCTAATTTGCTACAAATCTGAAAGCTATACATTAAAGACAGGTAAGTCTATTTCTGGCTCAAATAAAGATAAATTATAGAGATTTGAAGTTACATTTTTACAACTCAAAGTTCGCAGATTTAAATAATCAGGAATTTAGGGTGCTCATAGAACGCGCATTGAAATGACATTCATGGACCTGAAATTTTATTATTACTGGCAGTCCCGACCTACTCAGTTACCTCCTATTTTCCAAAATCCGTTTTTATTAGTCATGAGCGTAATGATTCGCTCGACTCTTTTCAACGCGTTTTTGCAGCTCCAAGCGGTCTTCATTCATTCCTCATTCCATGCATAAAAAGGTAATTGCCGTTGCATATATTAAATTGTTTAATGCGCTTCAGTTACATCTATAGAATAAAAATGTGAAGTTATCTGATGGGAAGCACATAATACAAGAGTTCAGATTTTAAACACTGTGGGAATTATTTTTACTGCATCAAAGTTTTTCCCCGGATCAGACGCGAAGGATTATTTTCTTTAAAGCAAATTTACTTACTCCAGCTTTTTAGGATAGCCTACGCTGGTACGTTTTTACGACGGAAAAATGAGTTCAGATGTGCGCTTAGAATGCAGCTGCCCCGCTATTTAGGTCAGTTAAGGTACCAACTTGAATGATTACTGCCACCATAGACAATTCAGCCGCCCCGCAACTTGGTTCAGCACTGGTTGCATACTTCAAAGATTACTGCGACCTATTGACAACTCGGCTGCCCCACTATTTAGGTCAGTACACGGCAGATCCTTCAATGACTTCTGTGACCGACAAAAAACCTTAACATGTAGGCAGAGAGGCACAGACGTTCGCGCAAATTTATTCACATGATGGGCTCCAGGATCAACCACTTTTTGCTTGTGTTTCACTGAATAACTTCCTGGCTTCCGTTGAGACTGTAAATGAGAGCTATTTAAAAAAGAATAATCGATTATTGGATTTTTATTTTTCCAATGCGATGAGCAATCAGCAACTTCGAAAATACCCCTCATTAACCCTACACATGGAATTTCTTCCCATATTTCAAAAATTCTGTAATGATTGAAAACGTAACCAATATCCTCTGTAATGCAAACATAAGTGTAAGCAATTTTTATTTTTTATTTTTAGAATAGTCCTGAATTTTACAATTCATGAAAACCCAATTTCTAAAGTGAAGCATCAATTAACGTTTCCTTGTAAATATTAATATATTAATTTTAAAAGACACCCAAAATGTTGAGATAATTTTTCCGTGCTATTATTAATCCCTCTACACATATATTTTCATAACTGAAGACAATACAGCCGCAGCTGCATTAATCTTGAGACGCTACCGGTAACTCGCCGCTTTGCCGGAATATGTTCAACTCACTGGTTTCCCAGTCGATTTATAACAAACATGCATGAGAAAATACACTGTGGTCATAATATTTTATGAATAACTTTTAGGTGCATTATTTCCTCAGTACTTTTCCAAAGCTGAAATGCAGCTTCAGAACCCGCGGATAAGTGAGCCGCGCATTTGAACTTCGTGAGCCTGAACTTCGCTTTTGAAGTCACGAAATTTGAAGCTAAACTAAATTTTTTGTAAATATGAAATGCAAATTCTACAGAAAATATATCACCAGCCAGTTTTTTTATTTACGCTCAATCAAAGTCGATTTGAATATAAAAATAAATTGATGTAACGAAAAGTTTTACAAATATGAATTGTAACACGATTATAAGCTACCCTGCATTTATGGTAACAATTTTAATTGGAATTCCGGTTGATGTGTTCTCAAACATCGTCCTGACTGTCTTTCTCTCGTCTGTGGAAGAAATTTTACGCCTGCATATTTATTACAGGGTTCTGGCGTAATAACTACGCCCTAACTATCAATGAATCAAATTATACGCCTTAAATCATGAGCAACATTTTTAAGTATAGGTTTTTGATGGCAAATAGCAGGAAAAGTTCAAACAAAGATAGCGTCGATAACGCTGCAGGTGGCAGTGAGATCCGTTGAATTTCAGGCTGTCATCAGCTGACACTGCACTCGCTCTCGCCTCAAAAGTTATTGTAGATAAGATGGGGAACCTGTAGGCAATACAAGCTATCTGCCAGTTCCCAATATGAGGCTGCCTATCTGGCATACGAGTACACTACGAGGGGAGCTCCAATGAAGATTAAATTAGATAATAAGTTTGTTAGCGCCTCCCTAACCAAACTAAAGGTGTTCTAAAGAGAGAAAGGCACATCAAGTGTGGTATTGAAAGAACGAGAAATCGAAGCACGTGTGTTCACACACATAAGATCCCTCACGCATTCACAGAGACAGGGAGTTAGGAAAAAAGTTTATGCAACATGATTAAAGTTGAAAAAAGTGGCAGGTGTTGGTAAACAGGACAGTAGTAAACAAAAAAGTGCTGTATTTCAACAAAAAGCCTACTTAACTAAAAGTTCGGGACCTCGTGTTCTCCTCATAGGAGCGCTAACTCCCATAGATGCAATAGATGTATGCTTTTGAAGGGTAATATTACAGTAGGTATGTTTTGCAGTGACTTCGTAAAACGCGCTAATTCTTGAGTCAGTAACTACTTTAATGACGGGATCAGTCACTGAACGTCTATTGCTGAGTCAGTAACAGTTAATACTATTGCTAAAACAGTTAATACTATTGCTGAGTCAGTAACAGTAGACAAGTGCACACATATATAACTCGAAGTACTGTGCATTATTACATACTTAAGTACATCATTCCAATTTCTCAGAAAACAGTTCAATCCTAGAACAAAATGAAGCAATTTGAGATGCCCATCACCACATCGCGTAACACCGAGACAACTAACCTTTCAGTATTATATCAAGGTTCCAGATAACTATTGAAGAGAACTTACAGAGAAGTATTCTCCATGAACTTTCCAACCCCTTAAGAACACTTGTAAGAATACTATCACTGAAACAACGTCCTTATGAAG
This sequence comes from Platorchestia sp. MABIK, assembly GCA_014220935.1. Taxonomy (NCBI): domain Eukaryota; kingdom Metazoa; phylum Arthropoda; class Malacostraca; order Amphipoda; family Talitridae; genus Platorchestia; species Platorchestia sp. MABIK. The sequence continues at coordinate 42,145 of JACJUY010005733.1, forward strand.
CTTCATTTCCTAAATCTGAGTTTCATAACTGAAAACGAAAGCTATGGATGAACATCGTAACCTTCTTGATTATGTTGTGTACAACAAAGTAAAAAAAAGACTCGACTAGTATTTGAAAGCACACAGACAAGCAACTTCGGCAAAACATTCAAGTCAGAGCTTTCATTATCAGCTATGGTTTACCTTCAGATGAGGTCAAGGTCAAAGTCTCTCCCTAACTTTGGTCACAATGACATGCCTTTTCCAGATTTGATTCATGAGGTTTCCAACTCTACTAAAGAAATTAATAGTTCAATTATTGCATTAATTAATAGTACAAAGATATTGTACATCAAAAAGTCTTGCATGTCAGCAAGTGTGTAAAAAGTCTTTCTTGTCGTACAAAATTTACAGCATTATAAACAGACTCGTATACAAATTTTAAATTCAGATACTTTTGGTATATTTAATCTATTTCTTGGTCATTAACAGCTAGCGATGAATCGTAGGCAAATTCAATAGCAATTGTGCGCAAGACATGTACGATGACGCTTGATTACAGTTTCTACGACAGCTAGACCAGCGGGGCGCCAGCAGAGCACATTTAGATGTTCAGGCAGAAGTTGAAAGCCTCAATAGAGTCTCATTAACTCAAGAATTTGACACTGCATGTCTTGAATGCACAAACAGTAATGAATTAGACAGATCTGGTCATAGATACTCTAAAATGTATCTAGATACTAGATACACGGCCAAAATGTATCTAGATACTAGATATCCGACCAAAATGCATCTAGATACTAGATACTTTTCCTTTAAATCTCTGTCTCACTACTTCATCGTAGAACATACATCAAAAACCCTTATAACACTAAGATAAACACGCAGGAGTAAAATATCCAATGAAACAAACAAAATATGTCTCTTTCCATTCGCTATACATCTTCAGCAATACTATAAATAGTTCCATTTCTTCACGTGTAAGTTCGTCCAGGAATGCTCCTAGCATTTTGTACTAAAATAACAGCAATTCATCAAAACCTATATTTCTGTCTAATTATAGAATGCACCGTTTCGACGTATCGAACATCATCCTCAGGCTGGAAAAAAATACAGAATAATTTTCACTCACATTGTAAAAACGCAAAAACTAAAACTTGATTAATATAGACTAGATATGTGGATCACAAAAGACGAAAGCGACTAGGCAAGGATCAAATTTTTAACACAGAATTAGTATCAGGATTAGATATATTGTACAAGAACCTCGATGTTCACCACACGAGAGACAAGAGCAAAATGGTCGAGCAGCTTCGTCATACCTAGCAAGCTGAAGTTCTGCTAAGCAGCTTAAAAGCGAAAAAATCATTAGTGTTTTCATTAAGGGAAGGTTCAAGTTCATGAATGTGATGCTTCAATTAGAGGAATCTGATCTTTTTTAATAACATTATATAGAATTTTGGTGTTAGGGAACAGATCTTCATTGGATGGTTTGCAACTACGGTCAACGCGAAAATGATTGAAGATGGAACCTTGATATTTATGAGCTGTTAATCTTTGCTTCAGGGTCATTCTGGTAATGCCAACGTAACGTTTATCAAGAGACTTAAATTCTCTTCTGTTACATTAAATTGATAGATCACACTGGCCTAGTCCAGATCGTTGACCCCAGATGCAGACAGAGTATTTTTTACTAATTGGTCACTGATTTTACGATTTATATATACACGCAAACTTTAATAGAAGTTTCTTGATTTATTGGCTTAAAGGTTTTAACGATGTTTTCAAGACCCGTTCGTCAATTTTGTAATTATTATGCATTTGATTTTCGTAAAAATATTGATGGTTTGCACTCACTGAATTATTGTCCCTGCTCATGATTCGGTTCAAAAAATTTTCAATGCTTTCATCAATCAGGGTATTAGGAAAGTTGAAACTTACAAGTAAACGTATAATTCGATGCTTTTCGGAATGAAAGTTTTCCCAATTACTGCAAACTTTACGAGCTCTACAATTTTTCATGGTATGGATGACGCCTTTTTTATAGATTTGCAGAGCTTCACAATCGTAATTAAAAGTTTCACCAGAATGGGAAGGTTTGACATGAACAAGTCTATGGAATGTATCGTTAGAAGCTTCGGTCAATTTCGGGTTTAATGCGCTCACGGAAATTAAGAGTTCCGTTCCCAAGAATCACTAAAGGAACACATAAAAGAACGTTTCACATAAATGGCATTTTGCTAACCACAAACATACATGGTCAACGGTAAACAGTAGTTAATGATTCGAACTCAAGAAAATAATCAACCTTTGATTGGTGATATGTATGTTTATTTTGCAATTGTAAGAATACTAAGAATTGAAGTTTGGAATTAGTATTATTAATTTGTTTTAGAGCTATTTTCTTGTTTCTACAAAAAATATGTAAAAAGTATCTAGTATCTATGGAGATATTTGTGAAAGTTTATACACTAAAAATACTTGGATCTAGATACCCTTCAAAAGTATCTAGATACAGCAATTAGATACTCAATTTTAAATGTATCTCGATACTTACCTATATGCACAAAAAGTATCCAGACACAGTATTTTGATACAAAGTATCTAGATACTGACCAGCTCTGGAATTAAATGTACACACGCGCGCGTATGGTTCAGATTTAAGAATTCATCCCGCGCATGGGTCACTGAACCATTGCACCGCAAACTTTAACTTCGCTGAGCAGGATTAAGCAGCGTGCCACTGGCGAAAAGCGAAAGCTGAGAAATTCGTCAATTAATACTGGAAGATAAAAAGAGGTAGCTTATGTCGAGCAAAGCTGCCAACCAAGGAAAGTGTTCGGTTCAACAGCATCGGGGCAGTTTACATGGATCTTATTTATGGAATAGCTCGTTCTCCAACTGGTTCAGATGTTACATGAAGTATTGTGAGCTCGCTACGTCGCTGGGGCAAGAACGCGGCCCCGCGCGCGCACCTGCATGAGGCGGCCGTGTGCGGCACGGTATGGACTATAACCAGCTTCTGATCACATTTTGTCACAGACGCAAATTTTTCCCCGTGGAATTTGGATGTTACTTGAGCACACAAAAATGGCAAAAATCTTATAGGTAATTGATTATAATTGAATTGATGTTACAACACTGTTGAGAGGTGGTTAAACGCTTTACTATCGTTAAAATTCTGAAAAGGAATAAAAATTCCTTCGAGATTAAATACATTAAGAACATTTGATGAAGTACAAAAGAATGAACGTTTTAAGAACGTTTGATGACGTTCAAAAGTTAGTCCAGTTTGCAAGGGAATAAAATAGTGCAATAGAAATTCATTTGACAGTCACCTTGCATTTAACGCTTAAATATATTGCGACAATGAATATGCTTTAAAATTTTCGGAAAGAAGGTAGTTATCCCGTATAGAATTATCCAAGTTCCTTCCCAGGCACCGAAGGTAGGTCCAAGCGCCGCAACGCATGCCGTGGGCACTTCAGCTGTCGCATTCAACATTTAACTTACCGCCGTCTCTGACTCGGAATCTAAAATTACCAGCATAATAGTGACTAAGATGCGATGCACAGGCTAAGATGGCACGTACTGAATCACCCCACACATAGTTCATAGCCTCAATCAGCATCACCAGGTACAACAGGGCACTGGTTTGCATTTGCTTCAAATATATAATTACCGTCACTGATAAGAGTACTTCGAATGTTAACAAGAAGTGCATGTTATAACGCTAGGTAAATGACAAGGACAAGTATGAGGCTTCAAAAAGTGTCTTCACAAATTTCTAACACACTTCACGCATCTCCTACAGCACTATTTCAATACTTCGTTTGTGCTACAGAAACCTTTACTTGCTATCACGAAAACCACATACATAATACCATGGAACTCGAGTGTGCTACACATCAGATGGTACTTCACGAATATTATTTTAAGTTCGCTAAACAATCATTTCGTGACGATAGAAAGTTTAATATCTTTGGAATTACAGAGGGATTGCACACACTGAGATTGCACATGACTCCACTGAGAGCTACTGACGAAGCCCTTACAGAAAAAAACAAGTGTGACCACACAGTCTCCGACCCTTGCTTTCTCCAACGACGCGACAGACTGATGAGGAAAAACTTCGCAACTCGCAAATACTGAAGTGAAGAAGCATCAAGAAATAGTGTTGCCATCGTGCTTAAACAGAATTTTGGTGATGGAAATCAAGAATTAAGATTTTTCGTTCCTCACATCGCTAAAGGCAATTCATACAAATTTATATAAGTGAATTTTTGATCCTCATGACTAGCTATTGCAACGTAAATCATGGGTATTAATATATAACTTCTGGAAAGGAAACTTTAAACAGAAATTTCAAAAATCGTTGGCAACACTTTTGGCCGTGGCTGCGGCCATGGCATGGCTGCGGCAGAGGCTTCTCCTTCCCTTATCTCCTCATTGAAAACACTTAACAAACACACAATCAAAATTTAAAAATCGTGTCGTTGCCACAGTACGTACATCAAAATAGCATTTTATTTCTGCAAACTTTATTAACATCTATGGAATCGAACTACGTCACAGGAGTAAAATTTGCATGTATTTTCCCATTTAAAAATTAACTATCCTAAAATCTTCCCCCCACAAAAAAAGTAAAATGCTAACTCGCCTGATTCAGCCCAAAGACCTTTGGGAGAGCAAAATGTTTTCTGGGTTGATTTCTTCGGTGAAGATTCCTTATTTAATTTGCATTGTTCTAATTGCAGACGATTAAATTTAGATTTTACGTTCTTATTCTGTGTCGAATGGCAGCTTCTCAAACTAAACATATACCATTATTGGAAGGACTTAGTAACAAGCGCAAGAACGAATTTCATTCAAATCTTGAGTAGTGAAATGTTTATTTAATCGTAATTTGTTGAAGTCGGAACCTAAATGAAATAACAACACAAAGTCATGCCCATGTGGTGCTCATGAGCCTCATAGGTGGTCCGCTTGTTACGATATTGTAGCTCTGAGACGCATTTTGTTAGCCATTAGTTTCAATAAAAAATTGAAAATTGTTCCACAAAGTCCAGTTTACAGACGTAAAAATTACAAAAAATCAATAACTTTTAAAACAGGAAATGATGTCCTTTTGTCTTTTTCTAATTTAAACTCGTATGTTATAGGGGTTAATTATTTTATTGTTTTTATATATCTTATAACAAGTGTCCGAACATCTCTATTTGAAAAAAGTGTTTTAAGAGTCATATACATAAATACTTGTTTTATCAAGTCATACAATGAAAAATTAAAACCAAGAAGAATATAATTATCAATGCAACTAAAAATAATCCTCGCAGGATAAACTTTCAGCAGTATACCAAATTCTTGCAGTTGTTGCTTGTATTTTTGTAAACTAATTTCGCACAGAATATCTGATGATTGAATTCTCAACAGAGGACCTTAAGAAATGCACTATTAAATAAATTCCTTCCTAGTTCGGAGTTTCGGATTATTTTAGAAGTTTTGAAATCTCTCTGGTAGAGAAAGTCAGGATGTTGCCGCACTTCAGAACTGAAATTGCTCGCGGGAGAAAAGGTAAGCAAAGGGACATGGATGCCGAGGATGTGTAAATACGAGTGATATTTTATCATGATCATGTTAGAAGCATCTAATCGAGGGAGAAAAGTTGCTGGAAATTGGTCGTTTCTCTTGATTTCTTTCGCTTTCTCTGCAATAACTTTTTTAACTTCAAGAAAATGCTCTGGCTCAGGTTGCTTATCAAAAGAAGTCCTATATAGCGATGACTTGAAGTAGCACATGAATGAATGACACCTCGTCTGCGACAATAGCGAACATTGTCGCGTACTGTTCATAATTTTTATTGAGTTTTTTTTTAATACAATAGTCATGAAAATAACATTTCCGACCTTATTGAGTCTCGGTATGTTTTACTGATATGTTCATGAAAGTAATTATTTTTCAACCATAGTTCAGTAAGACGTATTAAAATTTAAATTTTTATTACAACGTGAATACACATCCTTTCGAATGAAAAACCTGCCTTGCTGCTTAGTTTTAATAATATTTCCATAATTTCGTACGCAGAATTTCTACTTGGACTTAAACGCAGCTCCCAAGAGAAATATGTTAAAAGATCAATAAGACACTGACGATCACGTGCATTATGTTGCGGTCGACAAGTCGAATTGTAGAAATGTCTTTCAATTATTTACAAGTGGTTTAATTCATGTACTTTGAATGATATGACTAGTAACTGAGTACTGTACACTACTTGTGAGTCACTCTTGATTGTGAAAATAACTTACGGCTACAACTTGCTTTCAAGGGAACATTGTTGTTCCTCTAACTGATTTTAGAATGTAATACGTAGAAACAGTTTAAATTTACTGTAGCCATGTGCTACTGGTAAATGTATCGTCTCTCTCAAGAAGTATAAGTTGCCCTGTTCCCATCCAAAACCTGAATCACTTTCAGCTCCTCGATAGCAGGTCATTCTATATTCTTTGTAAAAAAATGAAAAAGGTGCAAAATAATGCTGTGTTGTTAACCTTGACGCTGCTACATTAAAAAAAATAAACCGAATTATGGGACTTATAATAAAGAACCAATTCCTTAAGCCAGTTTCTGGTGAACTGTTGATCGAGAGCAAGTCTGGTTAATCAAGCGTCGATGTCTGGCACTGTAGCATCAAGAAAATCAGCGCAATTTTTGATGAGCTCTCCCTTTTTTTTTAATTGGTGTTTATTTGAGCTTCAAAGAGGTCTCCATGCATGCAGCTCCACGACTGAGCGTACGTTCAGAGCTGGATCTGGTTAATAGAATGAAGAAGAGATCCAGCATGGGGCATTTACTAGCCTTCCATATTTACAGATTGCATATATTCTTTAGTATTTAATACATTTCATTTCTATCTCCTCACTTTATTTCATTTTATTTGTATTTTCACCACGGTGAACATGCAGCACAGTACTTAAGTGTATGTTAGTAACTAGGGCATGCCCTAACTTGTGTCACACACGAGTATATCGGGGTTAATTGAAGGTCCAACCTGGGATTGTGCAGCCTGGAGCTTCTCGGTACCAATGTGGTAGTTTCAAACAAACATTTACTCTACTGATACTGAAAAACAAAGGAAACTCCTGTGGACAAGACTTTGAGGGAAAAAGAAAAAGGAGTTAATTTACAGAGTGAAATTCTATTTACAGAATGCGGTGACACTAGTGCCCTAAAAATACATAGCCATCATCGATTAGCAGAAATAACACTGCTCAGAGAGTGTTATCAAGAAACTTATTAAGGAACTTGACATATAAAGTTAGTGCCCATGAGTGGTAGTCACGTATTAGTCTACTTGGTCAGAGTGGGAGAAAAGTGAGAGGGTAATAGAAATTATGATAATCATGATAGTGAATTTAGAAAAACGTGGAGCTCGCCCTTCGTCCACAGGCTTTAGTTAGAGGACACAACCCAGGCAGGTTCACGTGGCTAGTCACGTGCGCTGGACGCTTCTCAGAACTATAGCACAAAAAACTGCCCCAAGCCCCCAGCCTCGAGGATTCAAATCGATCATTCTTCAAATGGTGTCTGATCCAGCGAAAATAGGCATCGCAGGGAATCGACCTTATTGCCAGCCTAAAAAGCTATACGTGTTCGCCAAAATTCATTATTTTCTACTATAAAAATTGTAGAAATTATGGAATTTGAAATTCAGCTGTTACTTCAGTTGCATAATATTTAATAAATGAAAAATTACTTCTTAGCTTCAAACTTAGTCGAGCAATAATTAATAATGTGTAGAAGCCATGCCTTCCATGTGTAGGAGATATTGAATGCATTGAATGCTCAAATAAATACCAGGTTCAGGCGGGTGTGCCGAGAAAAAGAAATGCTTGGGCGTCAAGAGCTTAGAGTGGTTGCAGTGGATGGAAACTCACTTTACCTCTAACATTGGATATGCACATCTGAGAAAGTGGAGCAGTCGCTACGATGCTGATCGTCCAAATAATTCAGCATTGTGTTTCAGCACTGCGATAATTCTGCATTTCGTTACTATCAAAATCAAAATAGAAGAAGTGAAAATGAACTAATGGAATGTGGCGAGGTTGGGAGAGTTGTCAGTGCTCGATTAAATCAGCTTCGTAACTAGTCGCTAGAGAATAATTGGGGGACGATCTGCAACGAGGTGGCGATCTCTCGAGTGTGTAGTGCCAGTTCTCGTGGGGGTGAGATCATCGGGCGGCAGTTTTTGCTGATTAGCTGCAGCTGGAAACTGGCATGCCTCTCAAGCGCGCGTCATAAATTCCAGTGTTTTGCGGGGGTTCTTCACAGGGCTTGAAGGATTTGCAATAACAAGGAAGCGACTGACAGATATTGCGCTCATTGCGGTATGTGTGGAAATAATGCAGGTGTAGAGAGGTTGTTGGGCAACGTAAATAAAAAAAAGCATCCACCCTACTGAATGAGAAGCTAACATTAAACATAATAAAACAAATTATTCTAATCGAATTCGATTTTTAAAGCAAATTACAACAGAAATGGAGGACTCTGAAAGCCATGTGCAGAGATGCGTGGGGTTTGATCGTTTATGGGATGATTGGTTATTGTTGGTATTGTGTTTCATATGCTTCTCTTATGCAGCGAAGCGTGTGGGTCCGTGATAGAAATTATGTGACGCTCATCTGCGGTTGATAGTACACATTTTTCTTGATACAATGTTTACTTTGTGTCCAGGACAACACGAGATTGCAACTCGAACTAATTTCAAGTTGCGGTATGGAATGTTTGCATGTGTTTCAACACTGTGTGTCTACTCAAGTTTTTTTTTTAATTTGCGAAGTACGAATTCCTAGAGAAATTTAATGCCTGAGTGCAGTGATATTGTATAACTTCTCCGATCATCAGGTTAATTATGTGCTCGTGATTATGGGCCTATTGGTAAAAAAAATGGGGATTCATATTCCCGGGTCAATGCGTACAGTGTTTATTTCGTCGAATTATGTGGGTCCATGGAATTAATACTTACGCTTTCCTTGTGTCTTGTGCCTTTTTATAAATTGCATATTGTTTGAGCATCTTGATTAATACTTCATATCCTTTCAAGCTCTTCAAAATTTATATACATGTATATATGTAGTTCCTGAAGATATTTTAGGTCCGAGTACAAAAATGTTGAGCAAATTCTCGTCATCATCAGGTTTATCATGTGTTCTTGCAAGCGCACCTTTTGGCATAAACTGGGATTTCCTGTTTCTGTGTCAGTTAAAAAAATTAGCCAAACCTGCTCCCGTGCTCTTTCGGTGAAGAATAAACTAATGGAATACTTTAACGTCATTATTATCATCGTGAAGGTTTCATGGCAGTTGAATTCTAATTTTTTTTTGTATTTCCTCTTCATCTGAGTAAGTCTTTCCTGCTATCTTTCTCCCTATGTCTTTTCTTGGGGTTTAGACTCCCCTCATGACAGGTCATTTCTTTTGTGCCGCTGCACATCATTTGCGCGGGTAAAGATGCGTCCATCGAGTGTGTACAGAAAGTCCAACGCTTAATGAGTTCCACACATTAAAAATCACCCATTTTTTTATATCTGATACTTAGGAAACTTACGGTAATCAGTTCTGCTTCTTCTTTGTTGAATACGGACAAGGTTATATGATCGTCAGCTTCCATCAGTTTAACCCTTTCTAACGCAGATTACTTTCGACATTGCAAAAATACCATGCAATACCCTTTTTTAGATAGAAACTACCCAAGAGAATAGTGCTCATAGTGAAGTTCATTTAGCACTCGTTTAACATTACAACATTCTAAAAAAGAAAGCTTTCGATTGAACGTGTGCTACTACTGGTAAACAATACTAATAAATTTAAATCTTCAATTTGAATGTATTTAATGCTTGTGTGGGAAGAATGCAAACATCAGGATGATTATGAAATGTGGAACTGTTAATTCATGCCTGAGTAAAACATAATAGATATTTCTACCAATAAGCACTAAGTCACGTCATGGCTTCTCTAAAATACATCATCACAGCGATCATTTTCACATCTAAACCAATGAGAGAGTAGATTTACCGGCTAGACGGAATGTCGTCACCTCAAAATAGTGTACAATTGTTTGAATAGTGTTGTGGGTGCCAGCAGCTGTCGACATTGTTTCTTAAAATAAAAAGAGAGAAGTACTCGAATTGAAGTCTGTAAATCTGCCACCTCTTACCAACGATACTGAATGAAAACGCTGTATCAAGTCATTGATTTGATTCTCATGTGTTTAGACTTCCTTGACCCCAACAAAGGTGTTTCCCAACGAGGAAAGAAAAACATAATTTAAAGTGGAATTAAGGGAACAGAGAATCTAAGCGCAGAGAGTCAACCCAAACCAACAAGAATAGAAGTGAACTGAAAAAAACATTAACTAGAAGTAAAAAATTATTTAATTTCAAAAGGATGGCGTTCCTAACACTCGGCTCGGGACCTTACATCTTCCTCTTGAGAGTTGTATTTAATGACAGGGAGTTAATTTTCCCAAGATGCTCTGTAGTGTAAATTTTGAAGTGTCAACTTGTAAAAATATCAGCGAGTATACTCGTATTATTATGTCCCTAGCAATATGACACTGTTCTTGTAAACATTTCAAACCAGGTTCACTGGGACGTACGTATTCTTAACCAATCTCACATCTTGAAACTTTAACATTTTCAGCCATATTTTAGGCCTTAAAACGGAAAAAAGTAAGTAAAATAGGGAAAATAAAATTATAATGTCACATGATATTACATATATGAATTTATAACACTGGATTAGACTATACGATAGTTTAGGCTCACCTAACTATAGTAAAGGTGTTCCAAATAGAGGAAGGGTAAAGGCGATATTTAGTAAAGATTCCAGGGAACGAGAAATGTACGTACAAGGTGTGGTCCCACACAAGATCCACTGCGCATATAGAAACAGCAAGTTAGGAAGGAAGTTATTGAAACTAGAATAAAGTTGAAGAAGAAAAGAAAAGTAATAGGTGCTGAATATGAACCGAAAAAAAGATGATCCGTAACAAAATTGAAACTTATTCATTTTCAATAAAAGGAAGGTCGATCTAACTTTCTGCTCGAATGTTGAACTTATTATGAATCAAAATTTCCTCTGGCTTTGTAAGCGAGTTACAACTGAAAGCAAAAAAGTTCATGAACTAAGATTGTGCGATTACCCGAAGCCTTCGTGTAATTTTTTTGAGCTTACTTTCTGCTCTTACTGAAAATATCTGTAGGGCTTATGTCTGCCAGAGAAACAATGGGGCAAATGATTCAACTGAACTTCATTGTAACAATCATTTGTCACCACGATCATGGTCGTATCTGTCTATGAGCCCGTTGAGTCTAAGAATATACAAAACTGAGAAGTCATTAGACCATTTAACAACTAATTTGAAATGAAGAATTGTTAGCAATTATAATTAATTAAGCAACGAGAACTGTTATTTTTCATTCATAGACATTTTTCCTCATAGACACTGAACTACTCAGTGGAAAAGTATTCATTAGTTGAAGTAAATAAAAATTGGCAAAGAAAAGTCACTAAAAAAAATCCTGAGTCACTAATTTATTACCGACGACACTACGCGATTCCTCAAAAGCTAGAAACTGCAGGGCAAAAGAAAGTAGCTTCATAATTCCTCGTTTCCGATGATAGGTACGTCTGCGAAACAGTGCTGAGGCACCCTTCAAAATGTGATGAAAATTCAGAGAGATCAAAAATGCATTTGTTCACAACACGCCATGCAGGTTAAATGCTTCACCTTTCTCACGTAGTGTTTTGTGGTGTTGTACGTATTTATCAGTAAGCCGTATTTTTATAACGAAATTTGCCTACAAACTTGGGACGGTAACGATATGGACGCACCTCGACCATGCCGGTCGAGGTGCGTCCAGAAATGGCCAGCAGTGGCCTCGTCACGAACTCCAGCGCTTTTGCATGCTCCTCGAGCGCACGCAGCGAACTTTGAGACAAAAAATTTCGAGCGATTGAATAAAACAACTTGTCTGTCTTAAAAGCTCCATCTGCCGATGTTATACAAAAGAACAAATTTGGGGAACATTATGGAGAATTTATTCGAATGGTAAATTTTCAAATCACTGAAAGTTTCATCCTACAGTATTTTTTCATGTGTGAAAAAAGTCGAGCTTACGAGTTGAAACTTTTTTGAATTTCCCTGCCTTCAAATTACTTACTACAACATTTCAACATATTGTAATTCTTAGCATTTATCTCGATTTCTGCAATTCTTTTTCGAACTCAAAAGACAGAACTTGAATCAACAACTCTATCCAAAGTCATCTAATACATTCGAGCTTGAAAAATAATTTTCATTTTCATTGATGGTAGGTTTAAGTTTATGAATATGCGATGTTTCAGTTATTTGAATATGCTCTTTTTTCAAATATTATGTAAAATATCCGTATTTGAACATAGGCCTTAATTTGAGAGCATAAAACTATGATCAACACGAAAATGATTAAAAATGGAACGTTGACTTTTGTGCGGACTTAATCTTTGCTTCAGGGTCATTCTAGTCATGCCAATGTAACTTTTATTGAGAGACTTACATTCTGTCCCGTCACCCTTGAACTGGTATATCACATTGGCTCTCTCTAGGTTACCGACTCTGGATCTGGAAATTTTATTTCTTATTAAAAGATCACGGATTTTACAATTTTGTAATACACACAGGCTGTAATTGCCCTATCTGGATCTATGGGTTTCACGAAAGTTTTGATAATATTCTTAAAGACACATTCATCAATTTTGGAATTCTGATGAATTTGACTTTTAGAAAACATATGTATATCAAGCATATTAAGGCCCGGATTACGATAACAGTTTAAAATTTAGTTCATAAATTTACAACAGTTTATCAATCAGAGTACTGGAGAAATGGTTATTGACAAGCAACAATTTAACTCTTTGCATTGCTGAATGGACCCTAACCCGGTTGCTGCATACTTAATCCGCTTGATTTAATAAGGTATGAATAACGCCCTCTTTATACACTTGCAGTGCATCATAATCATAGATCATGGTTGTACCAGTATGAGAGGGCTTTGCATACTCGGATCTCAGAAAAGCACCCTGTGAAGCTGCAACTAAAACATCCCGAAATATCAGCTTCCCATGTACAACAGCTTATACGTGAAACGCAACTCCAAATTATCAGTCATCAAATTCTCCTACATCTCCAACTGCTCTCTACATATTTTGACGAAACAATCGTGTACGTATCTGCCGTACAATATCGGCTTAACCGGTAGAGTTCAACGCCAGGTTTTCTACGTAGGACATGTAAAAGTTAGCAAACGGGGGCCTTGAAAGGGAATCCATAGCCACACCATCAATCTGGCGGAACCAATTACTATCAATATGTCGAAAAGCAGTTTCAGATGTACAGATTGTAAGGAGTTCCTTTCAAATATGCCGAGGAAACATATCGGGTGGAGAAAGATCTTCCCCATTACATACACAATTTAAAATTATTTCAATCGTGTCTGAAACAGGTACATTGGTGAATAAGGATTCAACATCTAGTGAAGGTGTTATACCGCTCGGAGTTTTACCACGTAATAAGGCAACGAATTCATCTGTTGATTTTACCATATACTTCTGCGGGGTATACGGAATCATAAATTTGTTCAAGGTTTTAGTTAACAGGATAAGTGACTGCGGGAACCTCTGATATTCACTGGGGGATAACTTGAAAACAATTTTCTGTAAAGTTAGATGTTTGAGCTTATAAAGACAAAAATTGGCATGTTGATTCCAAATCTGTGGTTAGTGTTTTTTTTCTAGCACGCTAGTTCTTTCTCCACAGCATTCCCACCCGATAAGCAAAATTTTACTGGTAAGCTCCAGTAAAACTTGCCAGCTGATTACGATTTGACTTCTCAAGGGCTATGTGGCAGCTTGTTTGTGCAGTCACAACTGAGACAGTGCGGGACAAAAGGAACACGTGAAAAGACGCCTTTTGGGATCCCCATGTTATGGCGAGAGCAAAAAGATCATCTTGCAGACTATTACTTTTGTTCAGTGAAAATATCAGGATTTAACGGGAAAAATAAAAGTGATAACTAAAATATCCTAATATATACCGTCAGCTAGAAGACCAGTGCCTCTTTAAGCTGAATTTCCAGTGCCAGTTTTCGAACAACTACCTCCTCAAGAAGATCTGAATGATGATGAAGAACGTAGTGACAGCAGTGATGAAGAATTTGACATTTACGAGAATCAAGATCGTAGGGGATTTGATCAACTCGAGTTGAATGATTTAGCACGTAATTTGGACCTATCGAAAAAAGCTTCAGAAAAACTAGCTTCGAGACTGAAATACAATAACATAATTGAAAAAGGAGCAAAGATATTCTACTTTCGAACCAGAGAAAGTGCATTTCTGCAGCATTTTCGAAATGACGGCGGTTTTGTGTATTGAGATAACATTCCTGGTTTACTGACCGTACTAGAGCTTAAAATTTACAATTGAAATGAATGGAGGCTGTTTATTCATAGCTCAAAGCGGAGCATGAGGTGCGTTCCTTTTGGGCATTCGGTGTGTCTTCCGGAAAATATGCTGATGAAAAGAGAGTTCTTGCAATGTGACATACACAATTGAATAATTTGCGTTGACCTTAAAATGGTGTCCTTCATTCTTAGTCAGCAATGTAGATACACAAAGTAGGATAAGTTCCGTATCATCGTTCAGATTTGAGAGGAACAACAATGCTTACTCCCGTTCACGAACAGAGCACTTTGTAAACAAAACGACGGCGATGCAGCGCTGCCAACATGCTGAAGCTTATTTTCTTTCAGGCCTGAAACCTGTAGTCAAATTCCTGTTAACATAATGATTGAAAAATTATGTTAAAATTTCTTCAAATTTCATAATTTCGTACAAGTTTCTTTAGCAAGTTTCAAATCTTCGCACAGGTTTCGATATTCAGTCACACTATTTCGTATAGATTATAAAAGGCCGCAACACATTTATGTGTGAGACGCGAATTTATCTCACTCGAAGATTGTAGTAATGTTTGAGAGGGAAACAAAGATTGAAGTTACTTATTGTGTCGCAAATCCAGCCTTGCTCCTTACCAGAGTCCCGTGCAAAACAATCTACATCTTGCACATTTAGGG
>JACJUY010005734.1:4145-14769 GCA_014220935.1 Platorchestia sp. MABIK
ATGTCATCAGTGTCTCATGCCGTCAGTGTCTCATGCCATCAGTGTCTTATGCCGTCAACGAATGAGTGTGTCATGTCAAATATGACGCAGTTTTTCCCTCATTTGGAAACAACTGATGCTCTGCTGATATCAGTGAACGAAGTCCGTGTTCGCGTTCTGCAAACAAAGCCGCTCTGGCTTACACGATGAAGGTGTAGTCGACTCTGGGTAGTACAAAGTTCAACATCTGTTCGTGACTTCGACGAGTTTTGAATTCTAAATTACATTATGATGATGTGCATAAATAACTACCACGCACGAGAGTTAAGGCGCTCTTGGCAGGTCAGCAGGATTGCATGGACGGAAGTTCATTCTATTTTTTACCGCCAATCTTTGCTGAAAAATTCGTTGGGGCCCTCTCGGAACCTGCATCGTGCTCATCACGAAGCAGCGCATGCGCACAACCATATCACTACACTGCGACGGCTTCTGTTTGGTCCTTGCCGTGAAGGTGGTTGTCTAACTGAGAGCTGTTATTCACTGAACGGAGCTCTGAGAATCGTAATAGCATGATCCCACATTTCATCAAAGAAATTCATTAAATTCATTTGCTCGCGGCAACACCGGCACGAATCTGCATTTCTGTCAATGTGAACAGCTCCGCAGGTTCTGCGTCAGAATCTGTTTTTTATATGAATTCTTTATATTATATACGTATTTCAAATTGATTTTTTATATTGGAAAGGTATTTTATACGGATTCTTTATATTATATACGGATTTTTAACTGTTTTCTATCTACATTAGAGAACGCTACTTCATTTTTGTCCCGAGCATCCTATTCGTGTGAAGATTTGCGATTATCCTTTCCTGTTATATCCCGTTCACGTTAGTCAATTCCGGCATCGCAGATACCGAGCTTTGTGTCGACGTTTTCTCTTTCGTAAAACGCTGGCATCTCACCCCATGTCGTCACGTGACTCTTGAAGAATTCACTAACGAGAACGGGACAAAACAAGTGTGCATAATCGCACGTCAATAGCTCATACGAATAGGATGCTCCGACAAAAATGATGCAGCGGTCTCTAATTTGGAGGATAAAACAATCGATTAAATCGACAAAATACGAATTCTAAAGCCAGGATCTGATACTGCTTACATTGACAGAAATTAATTTAAATCTCTTTTTGGGGAACAAAATGATAGAATGTAAATTACCTCTTACAATGTATACAATACGATGTAGAAACCCTATTTTTGGAGTACGCAAGAATGACATAATTCATTTCTAATGTCCTCTAAGATCTACAGATGTTGTGTAAACAAAACAGCGCAGAACGCAGAAGCACAACCCCGATAGGGCAGCGCTCCCTGGTCCCCTCGTCGACCTGCTTGCCCCGGAGTCCTTCGGGTCGAGCTGGTTGCCATGGCAACCGAGGGACGCCACAGACTGCAGCACGCCACGCAGCCTTTCCCTCGCGTGATGGCTTCCCTTTTTTCCTTGCCCTCAGATTTACCAGAACACAGTAATCTTTCTGGGAATAATAATTTGTGGTGCGCGCATTACGGACTCAAGCGATCTGCCAGGCGATTATATGCTGCCGCGCCTAAATCCAGGCCTGGCTCCATTATTGGCAGCTCGAACCTTTTTTTCATACGCGGAACTGGCTCGGAAATTTTGTGTGTGCTCTGGGCGCTGGATTACAGCCTGTCTCGCCCGTCGCTTTGTTCTGCGCGAATGCTGCGCCGCTACGGGATGTGAACTTTAACTCCCCGCTCTGTCCTTGTTGCTGCTTATTTCTGCATCCCATGTCTCCAGGGACTTGTAATGAGCCTGAAAACCTAATGAAACCACATTCCTTCACTTCTGTGCATTTTGATGTACGAAGTCTGTAACAGGATGGTCCTTATGGTGCTTTTCCTTTTTGGAAGAAAATTACAAGAAAATTACAAGAAAATTATGAAACGTTAATAGTTCAGGACAGCTAATAACTACGCTGGAGAGCTTGCAAATTTATATGCTTAGCTTGTAATAATGTTAGGTAATATCAAATATATAAATTTTGTATCAAAAATTGTAGCCTTATTTCGAATTATACGCCGTCTGTCCCAGCTTTATTTGAGTGCTGTAGAGTCGAATTCTTTGCATTCAGAGACCGTAACGTTCCCGCTGTGTTTGTCAGGACGTCTTTGATCACTGAAAAAGGGTCCTTTAATTTCTTTGTAAACTAATAACTTATCCATTACTGTGGCAGTAAATTTCTTTGTAATTTCCCGTGTAATTTTTCATGTAATAATTACTCATGTAATTTCCTTGTAACATGTAATAATTTTAAAATTTATAACATATAATAATTACTCTTATAATTTCCTTGTAAGCTAATAATTGCTACGTTACAGGGGAAATAAAGCTAAGCTATTTTGTGTAGCGCTCCAGTTTACGAGATGGAACTTGCGAATCATGAGAGCAATACATTACAACTGTTGGTAGATAGGCCACAACACTTCAATACATTTTAATTTCATCTTATATATAAGATTGTTCCGGACTCTTTCCGCTTCATAGTTTTCTTGTCATCGATTCTTAATTAAGGGCGACTTACTCATATGGGCCACCTTGGCATGTGTGTCTTGTTTCGCTGCCCTTTGGGTGGTACAACTGAGGAGGCAAAAAATAGGTGCTGAAAATAACACTCTTCTCGCCCTTACGACCTGAGGCTGACCTTAGCATTCGAGGTAAACACCACATGTTCTTGAGCAAAAAATGACATTGCACATCTCAATTATTTTTCACAGATAAGCCTTCAAATAGATCTTAGTTGCCTGTCTCTTCGAAAATTGTTGCTGTGTAGAAGACCGTTGAATTAGGTATTTGAGCGCGTTTTCTTCGCCTTTCTCTACAGCCTTGCGTCAAAACCCAAATAATCTCGTTTGGCTTCTTTGCTAGCTTGTCAGGCTAAATTCAACGTCCTACTCTCATAATATTATGAAACAAAATTTAAGACTTCCACACGTGGATACGATCTTTCAGAAATACCCATCTTATGCAGTTAAGTTAGAAAAAGTATTATTTGGAGTCTGACCTAATTGGAAACGAGTTGCGGGAGTCTCATCACTTTTTATAACTTCAAAAATTGTCGCAAGCACGTGTGTTTGTACGACATTTTTATTCACTCATCGCACTCTGTTCGAGCATCAGAATTTTTGGGACTTTTCTCAATGCATCTTCTAAAAACAAGAATTTTCACTTTATCTTTTCTCAGCAGAAGTTGGTGGGTGAATTGCTTGAAGTATGCTGGGTGAATTGCTCAAAATATGGTGGATGAGTTGCATAGAATTTGACTGTTGAATTGCTGCATTGCGAGAAACTTCATGGTAGCTGCTATTTGATGGAAGCCGTTAAAATTTTACTGACATTTGAGGTGTTTTTTATGCCCTGCTCTTTTCTATCCATAATAATTAAATCCCTCACTGTTAACGGAGTGTTCTTGTAAATTTAAATCTTACGGACATACGGTGCACTGTATTCTCGTCCGGCACTCCTCGATTACTGCGGAGCCTATGAGATTATATTATACAGTGCGCATATAATCTCTGTTTGAGATCTAGAAATGAACCGGGAACTATACTTCTCTTCTTTAATAACGTATGCTTTTTACGTCTAATATGCTTGCAGATGTTATTATTCCTATCCCTTCTTCAACACATGGTGTGCGAGGCCGGCGATGAACGTCTGTTTGGAACATTTTTCATTCTAATAAAAAATTAAAGATAGGTTTAGTTCAGTATTCTATCGCTTATTTAGCCCCTCACTCGCGATAGCGTTTGCTACAGATGAATTGATTAAAGTGATATTAATTGAAATATTATCAGCTCCATTAGTAGCGCTGCGAACACTCGATTTACGCTGACGGGAAGATGCCTTAGCGTAATCTCAATAATGCTTTTATCACCTCAACTTTTCATGCTTGGCAACACAAGATATTACGCGCAAATCAGGATATTGACGAACCGGTTACGCACGAGACCATGCTATCGCACGACTCTCAATAACAAGCTCTAAAGAAAGAATTAACAAACTCCATTCAATTTTGTTTTAAGATAACGCTCGCCTCCACATAACATCGTTCATTATCCATAATTATTTAGAATGATCACAAAAATTGTGTTTCTTAATTTAGATTTCAGACTAGACTAGAAATGATGGTAAATTCATAATTATTTAGGATAATCACATAAATGTTTTTTTTTAATTTAGAGTTCAGAATAGACTAGAAATGATGGTAAATTCTCCATAACTATTTAGGATAATCACAAAAAATGGCGCTTTTTTAATTTTGAGTTCAGACTAGACTAGAAATCATAGTAAAGTCTCCACAGTTATTTAGGATAATAATCACAAGAAATGTCATTTTTTTTAACTCAGAGTTCAGACTAGACTGGAAATCGACCGGAACAAAACACACCACAGTTTGTCAGTGGCAGAGGTCACTGGAGACTGACTTATACTGCATATGGCCTTACCGGTACTGCACGGCACTTCCACAGCAAAGTTGGTATGTGTTGCACTTTAAAGCGAAAAGTATCATTTTGAAGTAACTTTACGATTAAAGTAAGGTTCTTGAAAATATTGGAAATTTTTTATGCTTATACTAGCCATGTTTTATCTTCCTATAACTATTCAACTATTTTTCTCTAAATCCCGCAATATTGAATCATGGAATGCTTCCTGCGTATTTGCTTCAGCTAGCCAATGTTTGGGTTCCTCGCAGTTTATATCCTTTGCTTGAGGTTGAAACTTACTGCCAAAATGTTTGCCATTCTAAAACATTTCTTTTGTGTGGGCATCGTAAATTATTTCCTCTTCATGCAAAAAACATCCCTTGACAACGTAAAAGTTCCGTTAAAAATGAGCACACATCTGCACGGGGAGAAAATGGCTACGTTAGGAGAATTTAATAATCAGTCTAGGGTACTGAGAACTTTATTCCAAGAATTCTCTTCCTCATAGTATCAAAGTTTCAGGCCTCAAAACGTTAAGAGAGTAATTTCGACGTCACTCGCGAGGCATCGATGTTCGATTACAGTAATCAGGTTGTGGGTGTTTGCTGAAGGTGTGTCATAGTGAACGTGTTGTTTAACGTCTCATTACTAACTGAAGAACTTCGCTTTCTTGTGGGTGAAAATCCTGCTTTTGTATGAGTAAAAGTTACCTGATTGTGTGCATATAAGTTATACTTTTATTCTGGTTTCCTGAACCTAAGGGTATTATGTCAAAATTACGTTCAAAACCTTCAAAAGAAAACTTTTTTACTCATTTTTGGCTGTGGCGACACCGAATTGAAACTATGAAACTTCAACAAGCCAAACTGTCCTCGGTTACGCTTCTCACGACCGCCCGTTGTCCCGATCACTGCAGCGCGGCAGCTCCGCTGAGCGCAGTTTGAACGGTCTGCCAAACGGCGGGTACAGCAACGCAGACCCCGACGCTCGCAATTTCTCACGTCACAACGCCGGCGCAGACGCTAAGTAAACTGGTTTTCTTAATTGGATCGACAAATGATTAGCATCGTTTGCTGGTTTCCGGCGTGACGGAACGGCGGAGGTTGTGCCTTCCGTCTGCAAGCGGACGGTTGCCGTCAGCCGGCGTCTCTGTGTCTCGCACTGCTAATGCCTTCAAATCTTCAGCTTTTTATTGCTCTGCCGACAAAAATTAATTATAAGTAGCTGATGTATTATAAGTAAGTTAGCTTTCATTTTATGTTGTAATCGTTTTAAGCAAGTGCACGCAACAGTAGTGTAGGGTTGCTTCGTGTGTGCGTGTGTTTGTGTGTGTGTGTGTCTTGACATTTTTCGTAAGCAGAATTTGGACTTCATCAGAAGCGCAGTGTTTAGTCCTACGTAATTCTGAGAACCACCAATTCTAATGTAAGAACTTATACAAAATTCCAGTACTGCAGCCAGTTTTATAGCGTTCAATACAGAAAACAAAAAAATGATCACAATTAATACCAAAAAAAAGAATAAAATAGAAAAGAACAAACCCATTTGAAGAGTTGAGAAAAGCGTACAAAATATTATAAATTTCATCGCGTCAGATGTTATGGTTAATCAGGTGTTATCTCTTACGCTTGGAGACTAGCATTTGATTATATTGACAGCCTTTTTATTTACTAATGGAATGTTTTACAGGAGTTCCCAAGTTTTAAATTAAGCTATTATTATGATCTACTATAATGCAATTATTAAGACCTACTATAAAGCTATTATTACGACTTACCGTAAAGCTATTGTAGCGACCTACCATGAAACTATGATTGCGACTTACCATAAAAGCTCTAATAACGACCTATAACAAAAGTGTAAACACAATCTATGTGATTGCTTTAGTTCCGACTTGCAATAAAGCTGTAATTAAGATCTGCAATCCGGCTTTATTGAAGTGAGATTCAAAAGACATCTTGAATCTCACTTCCTATCAAAATACTAGTCGTGTGAGACCATCAAGTCACATCATGCCTCATACATGTCTGGTCCAAATAATGTGATTTACCATAGGTAACATAACCGATCTTCAGTCTGTTCATAACCGTTTTATGGAATATATTACTTGTTAAATAAAGCCGATTTGACCTATATTGTAACATACAGCATTAAATGTCAATTATCACAGTGATTAGTCTATTGCGAAACTAGGTTAAGTGAACTTGGTTAAACATTATTGTACACCTTAGAATAATGTGATGGTAGGATGCCCTAGAAGTCGCTGAACTTGTTCGGGCCCACAGGTAGCTATACTCAACTTCAATTGCGACCTTTGATGAAGCTATAATTTAAGACCTTCAAAAATATGGTAATTGCGACCTTCACTAAAGCTACGACCTACTTATTCTTCGACGTAAATATTTGTCCTATTCACTCATTACGAGCAAATGCCCCGCGCGGAAGTACCACCTTAAATGTACTATGCATTAACAAACTCTGACACACACACGAGATATGTAGTTGTATGTGCTCGCAGTGTGGGAATTTTCATAGTGGTGCTCTCACCGTCACAGGCCACGTGTGAACTCTACTTTTGAGATATAGCATTGACCACCAATGCTATGTCTCAAAAGTTGAGTTTATAAAGTCAATACTATTGTGTTTCTACTGTTTTTATTTTGTGTTTTTCAATTTAAAACGTCAATACGATTGCGTTTCTATTGTTTTTATTTTGTTGTTTCCAATTATTACGCTGTGTCTAACTTAATTTTTCAATCCTCAACTCGGTATCATACAAGGGTGGAATAAAATTAGTAACTAAATCAATAAAAGCCATATTCTTTCAAGTTTGTGCAGAGTACGTTCCACACACTTTAGTTTCTTTCCATTATTCTAAGCTCAGCTATTTTTAAATCAATATGAAGTAAGAACAATCTCAACCTAACGATCTCGAACTGACAAAAAAGCCATTGATTTTTTACTGGTCTCAAATTACAGCGAGAAAACTAAATTGCATGTATGAGCCCCTAGAATCACTTTTTTGCATGTGCAATTACAATATATTTTGAACGTTTCCCATTTTAAGCCATAAGAATATTTTTTGTTGACTTCCTGGGGCGTATAATATCGTAATTGATTTTAAGAATGTTCGTTAAGTAATGTGAAGTGGTCTGGAAAATTTTCAAACACGTGTGTTCTTCACAGGCGATGATAACCGAGCAGTTCCACAGTGACACGTAAGCATGGTATATACATAAATATGTCTGCATGCGGAGTTGCACGTGTGGGGCGGCAGATCAGGAGAGATACCGGGCCAGTTTTTGCGAGCGGCAGTGTAACACGTCCGACCACCGGACCTCTAACAAGGCGTATTTTGGGATCTGTAATGTTCCTCAAAATGACTCGAATTCCGACGGATAAATTGAGCTGTGGAAAATAAAGGAAAAGGTGGCGTCTGGGATTAAGGCAAATTAGCGGAATACCAGCAGTCTTTTTCGCTTATATTTCTTATAGGTGGGATTCTCCGTGTGTATAATGACGCTTGATAGTGAATCTCTAGTACTGGAACGATTTATTTTGCTATTCGACACTGATGGAATTAGCATGCAATCTGCATATCCGTTGGACTATATTTGGTTCTAATTTCATTAAGTGTGCTAGAATTCATTTACAATCTGTCATCTCGTGACAATCTGTAGATGATGTCGAAAATAAATTCAAAGGCTTCCAATTTTAAAATCTTTTTAAGGTTTTCATCAAAAAGGAAGGTCAGGTTCAGAAATTCCTTATTCTAGGTCAAATATTACTCATGATATTAACGCAAAGCACTTATATTATGAGTTCATCATGTGTTGAACATACATAATGTTACAACAATGGCGTTGTCATTGAGCAAAAATATCAAAGGGTGTGTCATTCATGCGACTCACAGTTTCAGAATCATATCTTATAGCCTTTTATGGCTCAGACCATTACGGGTGAATGTAATGAATCTTTTCATTTCAGTCAGGGTCTGTACATTGCACAATATCCCACGGTAACAAAGGATCAAACTTTTCCAAGCTTTCAGTTGTTTTCCTATGCTAGCAAGACAGTACAAGAAAACAGCTGTTCACTCAAACGTGTTCAAGAAAGCACACCTGTCACACACGTGCGTCTTGCAGGAAAAATATTCAACACTTGTGAGTTCTAATTATAAATTTACATCTTGGTTTAGACCATGACTTCCGTGTAGTTTTTGAATAGTTAAAGCAAGCCGCATCAACGTCTCCGTAGTATTCAACAAGCACCAGGGTATACAGTAGAGTTCAACTGTTGAGTTTGACAATCGAAATTTGTGACTTGTTACGTCCTGGTGAGATGTTGTTCCTTAATTGTTGCCCACATCGCCCAGGCAGAAAGTGAGATTTTGCATCGAAGTGGTCGCGCTCTCAGCCCGTGAAGTACGTGGTGCACTTGTTGCTTATTTTAAACTTATTTGCTTTTAAATACGTCCAAAGAACACATAGACTCATGCAGGTGATACGTATTACAAAATGCCTCTGAAATTTAGAGTAGATATTTAACTGCGCCCGTACACATGCATTGTACAGTGACATTTGCATTTGTGATGTTTACGTTTTATATGAGTTCGAAGTACTCAAAAGAGACCTCAAATTAAAGATTACACGGCACTGATCAGTTGAAAAATAATCATCTCAAAAGGCCATGTGTGGTCAACCAAGCATCCAAGATGTCCTTAAATATATAAATCTGAGATGTCCTTAGGATTGCTAACGGAAAAAAACTGAAAAAAATAGCAAGATTTGCTATCTCACAATTTTCTTTTCCGTGCTCTGAGATAAACCTTCCTTGTTTCCACGTCCCATTTTATTAGAGACGTGATCCTTTCCTGCGTTCTCCTTGATTATGGCCCCACCGTCGACTCCGCATGGAAGATCAAATCTCGGGGAGGCCATGTCATGCTCTTCAGCCTCGATGTGAAAATTCACCATTTTATTTCTGAGCTCTACTGAACGTTATTTTCTTTTAGTCATTTTGTTATGTCCTCACAAAAACACTACCAATTTTAATCTAATGATTTTCTTCTATTAGGGGTTCCTTAAAAATGCTCTAAAATGTATGTAGCACACCGTGTGTCAAGTTAAATCTGACGATTCTTTAATGATATTGGTGAAAAATAAGTAGATTACTGAGCGCGCTAATATTTTTCCCAGTGTATATTTTTCTTCCCATAAAGTTGAGAAAAACTGTGCAATGGCATCGAAGCTTCAAAATATTACTGCTCAGAGATGTAAATACCTTCACGTTTCGTAGAACCATAACATGATAATATTTATCATTCTCGAATACTATTTGCTCACACGTAATGCTGCTATGCCGACAATAATACCTACATGCCCACATAATAATTCCACAAATTCACGCATTTGCGTGCATGTGTCTAACTGTGCACAAAAGAACACCAAACTTGAGCGCCGCCAATTCGCCTGGTGCCACACAGCGACCACCGTCTCAGCAGATGCCGGGATTTTCGTTGACGTTCCTGAAGAGCTTCAAGCACAACATAGCAGGCAGTAATACGTTCATTACCGTACAGAATGGTTAATTGATGAGTTATGGGAGGTGCTAACGATGCACCAGGTCATTCGATTGGCCAGGACACGCGGCGCACTGATTGGTGGCCACGGCACGCACACGCCGACCTGTCTCCCCGGCACAGGTCGCGCGCCGTGCCGCTGCTGCGCCCCTCCGGCGTTTGTGCTGGTGTTCCTCGTTGTGGTCACGTGGGTTGTGGCTCCATGTTATGGTCACGTATATTTTGGTTACACATTCTGGTTATGTTCATTATGGTTCCATATTATGGTCACGTATATTATGGTCACATATATTATGGTTACACCTTATGGTTGCATATTTGGCGGTACATATATTATGGTTACACATGTTTACATACATTTATTGTAACGCTTTTACGCTTATATTCCGAGTATTTTACTGTAGTATTGCAGTGTGGTGCGCCGTTTTGATGGTGTTGCTGCCATGTGACATGACGTCATGATGCTGTTGCTGTCATGTGAAGTGACGTCATGATGTGTGTTGCTGCCATGTGACATGACATCATGATGCTGTTGCTGCCATGTGAAGTGACGTCATGATGT
>JACJUY010005734.1:20461-45940 GCA_014220935.1 Platorchestia sp. MABIK
CCATTGTACTAGCCTTAAGAATCATTGTACCTCTGTATCACCTGTGGTAAATAAATTGTTTAAATTGTTTATTGTTTAATTAGATCAAAATAAATAATTTTTCTTCTGTGCACTTTCCGTTGCAAATGAGTATTCAACAAGTTATAGCTATAGCTTACCTACCGCATTTCTATTCTTTGAAGCGCGGAAAAAATCAGTTTGAGAGGAGGACCTTTAATGGACTCTTCCTTCCAACGGTTGTAATGCGTTTGGACAATTGTTACGTTAGGTTACTTTAGATTAGATTAGTTCAGTTACATCACGTTTCCGCTATAACTTGTTAAATACTCATTTCCGACGCAAAGTTCATTGAAGAAAAATTATTTATTTTGATCTAATTACCTACATTCAAGCACCAAAAATTAGAAAATCAATAATGTACTCTTTCACATTTACTGAAAATGAACAATTTTTCTTCTATGCACTTTTTGTCATAAATGTGTAATTAACAAGTAATGGCGGTATGTTAATTTTCCTCTTTCATGGCTCAAATAATTGATTTTTCATTTTTTTGTTGCTTGTTCAATACTAGCGAGATCAAAATAAACAACTTTTTTTCTATTCAATTTTTATCAAAAATGAGTAGTTAATAAGCTACAGCAATATAAAACTGCAAACAAAATGCCACGAGTGACGTCATGGTTGCAGTGCCGCAAGTGACGTCATGGCTGCCCTGATATGTACTTTTCACTCGCATTATTAAACTATTTTGCAACAATCGGGAAATATATAAAAAATGATTAAGCAATTGCACTTCCAGGTGAGTACAATTATTCAAATAGATTAGCTAGGCTAACCTAGTGTAATGTTCATTCCAGCCATAAAAAAACAAAAATTAATATACCGCTTTATCTCGTAATATACTGATTTACGACGGAAAGTGCATAGAAGAAAAGTTGTTCATTTCAATCTCATTACTATTATACAAGCAACAGAAATTAGAAAATTGCTTAGTGTCCGGTAGTAAACAAAAGCTTTTCTTTCATTCTTTTCTTTTAAAACTATGATAAATGTTAAAGAGAAGACTCTCTTCAATTTTCAAAATTTTGTTGCTTGTTTAGTGGTAATTAGATTGAAATGAACAACTTTTCTTCTGTGCACTTTCCATTGCAGATAAGTATTTAACAACTTATAGCAGTGACGTAATAAACCTAATTTAACCTAAAGTAACTAATCTAACCTAATGTAATATAACATAACCTAACGTAACCTAACCTAATAATCATCGAGCGCATAAGAGCCATCAGAAGAGAGATTCTATCAGATTCTCCCTCAAAATTTTATTTGAAAGAAAACTCAAATGATTTTTCTTGCTTGAAAGACAACAATTGTGGTTATTAACCTACCGCTATAACTTATTAAATACTCATTTGCAAAGGAAAGTGCAAAGAAGAAAAGTTGTTTATTTTGATCTAATTAACATTCCCTTCAGTGTGATACCAGGTTGAAATTGATATGATGCGCTCACGGAAATTGAAAGTTTGGTTTCCAAGAATCAGTAGAAAGCACATTTCGAGACGTTTCACACGAATGACATTTTGCTCGCTAATGCGTAATTTTTGAGATGTAACAATAATTACATTCAAGTAGAATTAACATTATGTAGTTGGTTGCGTAGTTGCCGCATTGTTGAGACATGCCCCCTTTTTTGGTGAGACGAAAAAAACAGCATCGGTTTGGCTAAGTTAAGGTTAGCTATTTTAGGTTTATTTAGGTTAGTTTATTTAACTAACCTAACATTACCTAAACTAACCTCACCCATCGTTACGTCAATGCTGGATTACAGCATATTTGCGTGTCTGTTCCTTCACTTCTAAATATGTCGTTCCTATAACTTCAAAGTTGAATAACTCAAAAATTAAGAATTACACATCAGCGAGTAAAATGTCATCTTTGTAAAACGATCGACCAGATACAGTTATTGTATCAATGGGAATTAGCACTCCCAGGAGGAAAATGTGAGGGCTTGAGCTGAGAGTTAGGTAGGCCTTCTTTTTGTTGAAATAAAAAAATTTTCTTGAGTCAAGGACCACCTTTTTTTAGTTTACTGTTCTGCTTTTCAGCACCTACTACTTTCTTCTTCAACTTTTATCTTGTTTCATGAACATCTGCCTTAACTTACTGTTTCTATGTCCCTTCTGCATAGATTCTGCATTCTCTTTGTGCTAAATTGTGCCTTCCTCTCTTTGAAATGCTCTTTTTTGTATTGGGTAGGGAAGATTAAACTAACAAATAGTCTATTCTGATCTAATTAACATTATACAAGCAACAAAAATTGAAAAATTAATGTTGCCCTCTCAACAAATACCAAAACTTTTAAAACTTTGTTATTAGAAATATTTCTGCTTTATTTATTAATGAAGAAGTGGAATTCTGTAGTTGCATCAATTTCTATTAAGGAATGTTTTACAGCAAAATTAAATTTTAAATAAAATACGTTTTACATACCTGTTTCTATAACTTATCATAAAATGCTTTAAGAAATTATGCCTTTACAAATCAACTATTGCTTCTGTGTTAATTTTGTTTCAATTCCTACAAGAATTTTTTCACAGAAATTTTATTACTTCATACCATAGCCTAAAGCCAGCTTGGTCATTCCATGTCCTGAATGATATTGTTAGCAGCTAATTTGTGGAGAAACTGGGAAATAACCTGCTTTTGAAGAATAGACTTCACATCTACGTAAGGTCAATATTGAATTTAGCGCACCAACGATTTTAAATTTTTTTTTATAAATTTAGGTTATTGGAGACCTTTTAAGACCTTTTACATGTATGATATTGTGTTTGCAAATGCTTTGTTTTTAAGATATAGTATAAATAACGTTCAGGTAAAAATAGCATAAACGACATTTTTGATTTAACTCTTCCAGCTTTTGGCAGATTCAGAACATGCAAAGTTTCTTGGCGGGAAACATCGGTCTTGGTATGGCTAAGTTAAATTGTTTTAGGTATACATAGGTTAGTTTATTTAATTAACCTAACTTTGCCTAACCTAATCTCATCTATAGTTGCGTCAAACCATATTTTAGCTTATTTACGTGTCCGTCTGTGCAATTTTATATACGACGTTCCTTTAACTTCAAAGTTGAATATCCCAAAAAGGAAGCATTTGCAAGCAAATTGTTATTTGCATAAAACCTCTTAACACATTGACTAAGATTGCGTGGGTCGTTAAGTTGATTTGGTTAGGCTATAAAAAACAGACTGGTAAAATTGACTTACCTGCTCAAATAAGTTTCCATCCATTGAAAGAAATGTACAAAATGTAAGTGCTCAATAAGATCTTCATTGTATGAAAAAATTCCTTCACAAAGAGTCATAAAATGGTTTGAAATGATATACATTTACATTTGTGCGTATATGAACAATTTACCTAGTGGTACATATTCGTCCCACTCTGTAGTCAGTATGTTAAAATATCTTCAATTACATAAATATAGTAACAAAATTTTCAAAACTGTTGATGTATCAAATTCAATATTGACCCTATATAAATCTATCTAAATTGTGGGTGAAGGTGTAAATAGGATTTTTTATTACTTTTTCTAATTAGGTAAAAAAAAGTTGCTAATGAAGCAGTTGAATTTTTTGTTCCCAAATCGATTAGAATCGAGAAGTTCTACTTTTTCTTTAGCAATATTTTTATCTACATTTGATAATGAAAAATTGAAAAACTCATTAGACTTCAGCAACTTTTTTATAGCTTTTTTGCTTCTGATTGTCTCAGTTTGCAATCTCAATAGGCTTACAATAGCTACTCAAATGTTTAAAATTATATTTTTGAAATAACTATGTTCAGTTGCAATTCCTTTGCCACAACTTTAAAAGAGTTGAATGAAATTTCAGCTAAGATAAATTAGGGGAAGATAGTCTATTACATTGATTTGTTTTTTATATGTTTAAAATTTAAATTGAAAGTAACATCAAAAAATTTTACATCAATGAAATTGGGCCTAGAGCATTCTGCATTGATCTAAGTTCTACAAATTAATTTTTAATTTTTGGAGAGAAATTGATGCAACTATGCATTGCTTCAGGTTTTGTCTCATGAGGCAACTTGCCCAGTTACTGAATATGTATTTCCTTTCACCTACTCTGAATGCTAAAAAAATTTCGTTTTGCATTTAGCATTGCCTGTTCCACTTGTTCTCCATAATAAAGTTTCTTTAAACATTCATTTTCACTTAGTTCTTCAAATATTGTACACTTTTCTGTTGCGAGTTTACAAAATAATTTTTTTCAGATTAATCTTCATGAAGTGGAAATATTTTAGCTTTTTTAAGTTTATTTGCAGTGCTGCTTCTATTTATAATGCATTCCTACTCACAATCTAGTGAAAATGTTTACTCGGAGGACTGCAATGGATCAGTTCGAGCTAGCTCTCCTATCTTCAGCAACAGAGCTTCTGAAAATCATATTGAATATGAAGTTCAAATAGCACCAGAGTCATCGGAGGACACAGTGCAGCTGCTGCATTCTCCTACAGCTAACAATGACGGAGGTTAGTCTGGGGATAGATCTGGTTTGATGACCCAGTTCAACCTTGGTTTTCATTATTTATATGCCATAATATGAGATGAAATTGTGACAAAACAGAACTCATCAAAATTGATGTTTGAGTCTGATCAAGATGAAATTTAGTTTAAAGTTTGCAGTCTGATAGGTTTTGAAAAGAACATCTGTTCAATGTTTTGAATTGGAAAAGTATAGTTTTCACATCATCTTGCATTAAAACTTCAAATGAACCTGGTGAATTTTCAAGTCAAAGTTTGTAACATTTTTCTGTCTTATGGCCATTATAATGTTTTTAGGTTTTATTTACTTTTCTTCAGTATTTTAGGGTCAATTCTGTTATTACTGTTCATGTCCTAAGATTACCTTGCTGTTTGTATCTGACTGGAATATGTTTGGTCACAAGTAAAAATTATTACAAAGATATGCACGGAGAAAAGAATCTCGACCTTCTAAAAATTTAGTCGATTCAGATTACGCTAATTTTCATTAACATAAATGACTTGGATTTGCCAAAAAAATATTTCATCCTGTCATGTTGAATTTATGATGGTAAATAAACAAAATAAATGTACGAATTTGGAAATAATCCAGTAAAAATTGCATAGAAAAATTTATAAATCGCAAAATATTGAAAAAAATTTACCAAAAATCATGCATCATATTGTGAATCAAATGGACAGCTATTAAAGTTGAAGTTATGTTTATAGTAAGGCTTGATTAACACATTCACTACGTGTTGGTACATATGTGTACCACGTGGTCCCTTACTGATGTACGTATTGATACATATGTGTACCACTGCTCATTTTTTCTTGATTTGTATAAATCAATATTTTACCTTTACATTTTAAGTAACTCGCATAATTATTTTCACATATGTGCTCGGAAAAGGCTGAAATAATTGAAAAATTATTCTAATTAGATCCCTTATTGAAAAAAGTGTTTGGGTATATATTGAAAATCACAACGAAAATAGGTATTTGTATCAAAGAAATTACTTTACCTTACAGAAAAAACTTCTAATGCTAAGTATAAATCAAAAATCACAAAAACAGCCTTTCGTAACAAAAGAAATGACTCTCCATCAATGGAAAACTTAATACTAAGCACAAGTCAAAAATTACAACATCAGATAAGAATAAGTTGGATATATCAACTGGGTAAACTTACCAATCTTCGGACTCTATTATTGGTTCTACACGCATTTTTTTTCCAGCGAGTGGAAACCATTGTGGTGATGCAGATACAGATTTCCAATTATTTGCAGACCCAGTGTCTTCATTGTT
Source organism: Platorchestia sp. MABIK (assembly GCA_014220935.1). Classification (NCBI taxonomy): domain Eukaryota; kingdom Metazoa; phylum Arthropoda; class Malacostraca; order Amphipoda; family Talitridae; genus Platorchestia; species Platorchestia sp. MABIK. The sequence continues at coordinate 26,307 of JACJUY010005734.1, forward strand.
CATTTCATTTTGAGAACTTTCATTGACCAACTCTGCTTCTCCTTCCCATAATTCATCTGAATATGACCTGAATTCATCAGGGAATTATTCACTGTTGTAAAAATCATTTTCAACTACAGCACTACTTTTATTTCAATAAAAGGTTGCATCATTCATGGCTGAAAAGTGAAACTGAATAAATCTATAATTAATTTATGAAACAATCAAGACAGATATAATGTTAATTTGTTTCATAATATCTATGCTACTGAGTATACATCTAGAATATAAGCTCGAATGTATCAAAGATAAGTGTACCTAAGTTGTTCCAACAGGTCATGAAGTCATTGCTCATAGCAGCACACATGTAATGGGTTAAAAATGCACCCCGGAGGCATGGTACAGATTTGGCCCAATACATATGTCCACATTAAATTTTTATGTGAGTGACGGTGTGTACCATATTTGTCCCACGCATTTTATTATATCTACATGTTTGTTAGAATTACAAACTGTGGCGCGTGCCAAACTGATGCAGTGGTGGACAATTGCAACCGTCGCGTTGAAAAGACCTAAAAAAGCAGCTGTAGTGAACACGTTAAATATGTCTAAACATGGATGAAATACAGTTAAATATGTTGAAAACTGTTAAACCGTTCATGTACCCCACCAAGGAACTCATAAGTATTAAAACAGTCGAAGACTTTTACCACGGAGGTTCTTCGAGGAAACTTTGACATGAAAAGCCACAAAGAGTTCAACAAAGTCTACTGCGAACTGCACTAATTTATGAAAATGCAAAAATCAAGTCAATCCCTCTCCCCCAACATTGAAGTTGATCGCAAATTACATTGGTTCCGTGCGAGTACAAAATAAAAAATTATTGTAGAAAACCAAGCCAACACAATTAGGGAATTATTTCTCATAATTTCTGTAAAAAAAAAACTCCTATAAACTCAGATCAGATAAAAATGAAGCAAATACACTGTAGCAAAATCTAAGCAAAGGCCATATAAAGCTCGTAAGTAAAGTCTAAGTAAAAATTATTATTATTATTTGGTCACGCCAAACAAAAAACTTTCAACTAAAAAGTATTTGGGCTTAATGAAACTATGAAAAAACAAGTTTAGGAAAAACCATTTGCTATGCAGTTTCTAATAGCAAGTTACAAAATAATAATCACAATAGATGAAACACACAAAAATCTTAGGACTCAGAAGCTGCAAAGAACTTCAACATTTCCGTAGTTCAGCAAGCACATTGGCGTTGAAAACATGAAATACTTTGGCGTGTTGCGTGGGTACAACTGACCCATGTGTACCATGTATACCAGATTTGTCTTTATTCTACCTTGCATAATGACAGGAAGCAGCTCGCAATTTGCTCACTCGTTTGCACACGCTCGACCTGAAATTTAAACAAAATGATTTAAAATTAGCATGGCAAGCGCAATATTTAGTACATGAATGCACAAATAAAGTAAAATGAGAAACATATTTAGTGTCAGAGGGATCATTTACCAAATCTTACAAAATAGTCTACGACGAGTAAACTCTCTTATAACTTTAAATCATTTTAATGGCAAATAAAAAGTAGCTTTCTCATTAGCATTCAAGAATTCTCCAGTAACCCAAATGCTGATTCAATAAAGGTCAACTAAGTTTCACAGAGACATTTAATTTTCCTGACTGACATTCACTCTCCTCATTAAAAAAATGCATAAGCAATCTTATTTTGCAAGTATGGAATTCTTGCATAAAACTGTTAATTCAGCGTTTATATCTTGAGCACAAACTGGGTTGCTCTGAAACAATACACGACAGAAAAAAGGTTCACAAATATGTGCAAAGTCAACACTCCTTGCATCGCATTTCAATAATCATGTGCTGCTTTTTCACAAGAATATAATTTAATATATCATTATACTGTACTTGTTATACTATTATACTGTAAACGGTTACTTTAGATTTCACATCGTGTTGCATTAATCCCTTAATTAAAAATTAAGAAGCTCAAGCATATGCGTAGTTAAGATGAAGCATAAGTAAAAATACAACAGAAAAACAGTTGAATACGTGAGAAACATTCAAAAGAACGTACTTTTTACGAAACACATACACAAATAGCAGTCAAGGTGGAAAATCAATGTTGGCGTTAAGGGCTCTAAATTTTAATTGTTCAATCAGTAGTAAATTGTCCCATGAAAAATTTGGTGAACTCCAATAAATTACATTCTTTTACGACTTGTAGTGAAACCAACCGGCTAATTGTTTCACCATTAGGAAGCCGACTTGTCAGGATGCCGTCCAGGCAGGGTTAGCCACTCCGGCTAAATATCTAGGCCCAGATATTAGGTTAAGTTGCGGCACAGACAGGTAAATAACAATTATATATAAAAGGCGATGAGTAAGACAATGAACATATACAACTCAGGGCGTGTCTTGCGGGTGCCGTCTCTCTACACGAGATCGTAACTCTCCCGCCAACTGAAACGCCCCGCAAAAGCAACTAAGCTATAACAGCTAAAAAAGGACACCAGATTCCCCAAGCACAGACATGGGGACTTACGAACATCAGGCAGGAGAACAACTTTATTGGCCTGCTCGTAGTCAAGTGCACGGTATGAAGGTCCTAACGCAACTGACAAGTTACAGTCTTGCAGTCGCAAACTTTGGCTTCAGAATGTCCAAAGCCAGGCAGTCGCAGGACGGAGCTCTATGTACATAACAGCGGTACCCTCAAGGTACAAAACATGTAGGGAAATAATTTCACTACAGACTGACATGTTACAAATTATATGGCATAAAACTAAACTGATCATGAAATTCGAGTAGGCTCTGCTCTATGCTTGCATTACAAGAATTTTTATACGAGTATGTCAAGCTGCTAAAATAATCCCTTCCATGCAAATAGTTCTCCATCAGTGTGTAGTATATTTCAAGATAAACTTAGTTTCATTGCAAATGTCAGGTACACAGTTGTCTCTCAAACAACGTTATTACCTGTTACGTACGTAAATGTAAAATTTACGGATATAATCAATGTTCTAAACCGAGATATTCCTGCTAAACTTCAATATGGATTCAGTAAGAGTATTCCAAAGAGAAAATGCCAATGTGCAACAGTCCAGTCATAAGTCGTGAAGTTTTCATGCAGTATGATATGTGGCCAGAACATGATTCATATTACTTTTACTTTCTTACATATTACTTTCATAATTTTCAAAGTCATAATGGCTTCGTCAAAAGAGATCTTTGAGTCTGTAGGCTCGCACCATACGTGGGGAGTGGCGTCTGAGTCAGCATTTGGTCGTCTAGCGCTCTCAACCTTCTCAGAGTTCAATGTCTTGGTGCAGCCCTGTGTCTGGCAAACGCTGAGCTGCGTGCAGCTTTCTGTTTCTATTTACTCATTCCTAATTATCGGACCACCACGTGTGGTTAATTAATGGGCGCATTTCTCCTCTCATTATTTCTCAACATTCATGGTCATTCTCATTATTCTCAAACGGTACATAATTTTTCTCTTTGTCAACACAAGTACAACTGCAATCTATAATGCGCCGCTCTGGCCCTCATGGTATTCATTTTACCACTAACAATATGAGCTGAGGTTGGAGGCAATTGAAATCTACGGTACATGATCACTGTCCTATTTATAGTTTCCAGCTAGTCAACTTACGGTTATCATGCAGATTAATCATCGGTACCATTTATCTCTCAACTTGATGTATTCCATACATCTTTTATTCACTGCATTCTTCCCCGGTTTACCATTTACCTTCCCGGGTTCACCATTTATGTGCACTTGAAGAGTCTTTCTCTTCTCTTCCTTATTTTTATTCACTCGCTCTTGAGCGCCTCGCTCAAGGTTTCTGCTTTGTTTTTGCCCTCTATTTTTCTCACGTATTTCTTCTTTCTTCTACTCGAAACAATTACATTAGGTATCATCAGAATAACATCCAGTTATTTACTTTATATGGAAAAGTACCTTTACTCCTTCCTACTTTTACTTATCTTCTTTCTTGAAATCACATTAATTGCATTCCTCAGCACATTAATTGTCACAGTATCTTTCATCATTATTTTTCTTGCTAGGCTTAATCCTCAGCTGCATTGAACTAGTAGTACACCATCTATCAACTCATGTTCTCTCAATACAGTGAACTGTTCTCTCAATAATGGATCCATTGATCGGTACTCTCTTGAAACTCTACTTATTCTTTGAAACTGCAACGTTGAGTTTTACAAAGGTGTTCGGCAAAACCTTTGGGCAAAATAAACACACTTCCCTACCAGCAACAGACACACCACTAACTACTCAGACTTTGAACTCTCTGGTTACTGATTACTGCGGCTATTGCTGCCTCTGTTTTTATAACGGTTGTATTTCTGTTACTCTCGGTCTAAAATGCTCGGACCATAACCTAATTTTAGTGGAAACATAGTAGGTTAGATGATTCTGAACTAATTTAGTTATGACAGTAACTTTATTTACTAATAAACTCAATCCAACCACTCTTGTTATAGAAGTTTCAGGCATATTTAGGGTATTAGTTTGGTGTCTAATAATACATTTCCTCGGGACGTGTGGAAAATATTACATCACTCGACACAATTTCACAGTAGCTCAAGCTCAGATTTATACAACAGTGACTAAAGCAATACAAAATAACTTTTAGCAATGCTTCAATAGAAATCCAAAAAAAAAACACTCTCTCACTTAAAACATGCTTCAACAAAACTCAAGTGCCACTGCAATTGTACACTCTCAATGCGAAAATGCAAAAAAAAACGCTTATACTGGTCACAGCTTGCCGCAATTGTTTTTCTATTGCCGAGTTTAAGGGAAGCGAACGAATTTGGCCGTGAATTTTTTGAAAAAATGATAAAAAAATATGTTCGGAGGGAAATGAACTTTCGGGTATTCACAGCATGTTTATGACATTCAAATAAACAGTTGTAGCCCTAAAAATTTTGAAATTTACCCATACCCCCCTCCCCTCCCCCCTCCATGGAAAATTCTTTAAAATTTCAATTTCTCAATCAATATTGTACATAGAGACAAATGGTCTTCTTTGTTTGATTCATAATCAAAATATCTACCATAACTAGTAGAGGTTTTTTGTTTTTCCTAAAAAAAGAAAAATTGACAACTATTTGAATATTAAAAACAGAGGTATTTTTTGAAAAAAAAACGATGAAAAAATTTCAAATCTACTTTTCAGAAAAAACTTCCACTAGCATTTATTGTACTCACTTTGCTCTTTACGATGCAAAAAAAAATCTTCTCAATAGCTTCAAAACTGGGTGAGAAATTGCCCATCGAAGTCTATGAACCACATTTTGTTTTAGAAAATGTCGGTCAAAGTTACCAACACCATAATGCAGAGTACACAGTGTTTCCTTTGTATGATATCATATTTTTTTTCATCAGAACTTACAAACTAATACACTACTAATAAGTTAAAACATTTCAGATAAGTCTTTCATAGTTGTAACAAGTCACTACCACTAATAAGTCACTAACACCTGCTGCAAACTGCAGAGGGCCTCGAACGGTTTTTCCCCATGAAATATTCAAGAATTAAAAAGAAATACTTCCGGAGTGAAATAAGCTCTGAGGTATTCACAGCATGTTTATAACATTCGAACAAACATTTATAACCCATTAAGTTCTTAAGAATTTACCCACACCCCCTTCCCTCCACCCAGAGGCCAATTTCACAAAATTTCAATTTCTCTGCCAATATTGTACATAGATGATTAGTTTTTTTTTGTTTGATTCACAATGAACATATCTACAAATGTTTGAGACAGTTTTTTTATATCGCTTCAGAATTTTTTTTTACAAAATTTAGAATTTTTATACCTAAATTTGTTATTTATTTTTTTGCAATAAAAAAATTTCAAATCAATTTATCAAAAAACTAGATCAGGTATTTATAGTACCAACTTCGATCTTTACGATGCAAAAAAGATTTCCTCCATAGGTGAAGAACTGTAGCTGGAATTGCCCCTCAAAGTTCAAAATGTTTCTTCTGCCAGAGCGAACAGCTGCATTTGATATTCTAGGCATTTCACAGGACGGATAAGCACAAAACCACTCACTAAGAAGGTCAAGAGACCACTAAACCTCTCTAATGAATGGATAGTTGTCTAAAAACAAAGAAAAACTTTTCGAAACGCCAACCAGAGCTAAGCAGAGCCGCAGCTGGTCTCTCTGAGCGCAACTGCGGGGGAGGAGGGGGGCAATTTGGGGGTAATTATGGGGGTTTGGGTTGCCAAAACGGGCCAAATGTCGTTTCTACGTGATAGAGGGAGGGTTTAGGAGCATTTTCAAGCAATAATCTCATTTTCAGTTTTGGGCCCCAAAAAACCGTTTGCTTCCCTTAATGAGAACTGAATGACTGCAGTCTGCAGAATCAAGGCCAAGCTGCCTGTATGCTGTAGCTAATGACAGCAAAGAAAAAATCTACCAAAGCAAGGTTGCTGGCTATCTGCCTTCACTGCAACAAGTCGAGACTCTGTATTGTAACAATTAATTGTTGCTGCTTTACTTCTGTTAGATTGAAGTTTTTATTGCTGTAGTTACTCAAAGTAGATTCACTGTAGATGCACGATGCACAATGTAACGTCAGTGTAGTCGCCCAAACTAACACAAAACACTTAACACTGGTCGTTGAAGATACTGATTAGCTGATGCGCTCTTTTCCGTAGGCCCTTCTTTCTTACTCTTGGTTTCTTATTTCTCTGGCTGTCTCTTCTTCTCGGCTTGTTACTCTGTAGTTTTCTTGATTGTTATTCAATAATTCTTCTCCGCCGTGTTGATTTGCTATAGTCAACAGATCTTTTTCACAAACTTCTTTACTTTTTCACAATAACAATTTTCTTCATAATCTGCTTCATGTCATCACAATTCTTTTCACAATGACGATTTTCTTCACTTCTTCTGTAGGTTTCTTTGACCACTTGCTGGCAAATGTTTATTTATACTGGAAACCACATGTCACGTCGTAGGTCTCCGCTAGGAGGGTAGAAAAAGCTGTTCCAGAATACAACTTTATTGGTAGACTGTTTGCTGTTGGTGGTAGGAGAAGCGCGGTCCAAATGCGCCTATGCTTGAGTTATAAGTTCTTATATGTGGGAAGAGGGTGCCACAAAATACAATTCTATAAAATTGATAGAAGTAAACATAGATATTGCAGGAGAAACATTTTGAGTAGTTGTCATATTACAAATGATTATGAAGATGCTTCTGTTTACTGCTATTGCTTGTGTACATCACAAATAATTTGAGTTAATTATTCATCATAAAGAGTCAAACTGTTATTGTGATTTTGTGAGGCTTTCTACAGGTAATTGGAAAAGCTGAGTTGCTGTCTGATGTTACATTCCTTCTGTTGAAAAATTGCTGAATATTGTTGAACTGTTTAGCTATCAATCTCAATAAAGAGCAATATACATATGATCCTACTTTTTCTGTACTAAATGTTGCAGAAACTTAGGTTAGTAATGGAAAAAATTAAATAATGCAAGGTTATGTGCATTTCATAATACAAATAAAGTGAAATAACCATCCTTAAAAATATTAAAAATTACAGATGTAAAGTTTTGCTCAAATGTTTAGCCAGACACTTTATAGATAAACTAAAATCTGTATAAATGAGAGTTAAGTGTAAATTTTAGGCTAGCCAGACCTGATGCTCTATGCCTAATTCAATTGATTGTGTTTGAATGCATTTTTTTCCTGAAAGGATTGACTTCAGTTGTTGGGTTGAGCTGGGTAAGAGGAGGTTAATTTTTATTTATTTCCTGTTCTGAAACAGAATTGTCTCATAGACTTGTTACGGTTTTACCTTAAAAAAGCCTCACATTTCCAGCAGACTCTTCATTAGTATGATTACTGCTGTTTGCTTCTTTTGCATGATTTTTTTTGTCTTAACTGAAATTGCTAAACTTGAAATCTTTCAGTAGCTTTTATGTAGAACGCATTTCAAGTGTAATCTAGCTCAAGTTTCACAGCAGGTGGTGGAGGTGGCATCAGCGTTGTGAGTGCAGCTTTCCTCATCACCAATGCTGCACTTGGCGCTGGTCTCCTCAACTTTCCTCTTGCCTTCCACGAGGCTGGTGGCCTCGTACCAGGCAATGTCGTCCATATGGTGAGATGCAGCATCCAAATTGGTAGCTTTACCTGTCTTCGTGCATCAGGCAAAGACTTGGTAATTGGCAGCTTTGTGGATTTTCTGTTAGCTCAGTCTCACCGGGTATTTCAAATGTGGAATGCTTTTTACTTTAATTTTTTAGTGATTCTGTGTGAGAAGGGAAAAATAAAAAGATAGGAGTTATGAGGTCAAGTAAATCAAAGGACATTCATGTTGAATGCATTTCATTTTGCTATTTTTTTCAAAATGTGAAAAATTGTGGTGGCTTAGTTACCAAGGTAAATTCATATTTTAATGCTCTGCAAGCATTCTTGATTGGGTTTGAAGAATCAACTTTCTGAGTATATGAAAACCAAAGAACATTATATCTATATTTATGGTTCAATAGAATCTGTTGGAATTGACAATATTAAATCTAGAATACTGAAATAGGAAGCATGCTGAATTGCTTTTATGGTAAAACTGATCAGCATTTGATTCAAAAAATATTTGCACCAAACCTAAAATGAACATCAAATCTAAAGTAGAGAAAATATAATTTCTGAGATATTTTTTGAATAAAAAGTACAAATGGTTTTTAATTGACTCTAAGTATTTAAAAAAATATTGAGTGAAATCGGGATTAAGATGTACTCAAGAAGCCATATTTTTTTGACTCGGGTACAGCAGCTGGAGTAGCAGTCCCATTATTCAAGCCCTGATCATATTTGCAATGCCAATTGCAGAATTTTGTGTCAATGATTTTTAATCTTTTTCTATTAGTTTCATTCCAGTGAGCTTTATCATGTATACTTGAATTATGAAGCTGGTTAGAAAGAAACTTTAGAGAGAATTGATGCAGTGAGCTGTTCCCTAGCTAATGCCATTGTTAAGAATTCTCCCTTCAGGTGCCTAAGGTAGGCAATAGGTTTAGTTTAGTTTGTCTATCTTCTTTTTCAAGAACTTGCACCCAGGGTGGTGCTGTTGGGTTGTGTCATCAATAATCATGTCTTTGAGACTTGTGTCTTGTGCCCAGTAAGCTTTTTCAGTTATCACAGCCACTTCATTATTTCATCTTTTTCATTTTTTCCTTATCTCTTCTAACTCATTGTTCCTATGTGCTAGGTATTGTGAGGAAGAACATACCTTATGCTTAGTCTTCATTTTCTCCAGTCCATATTAAATAAATCCTTGTCTTTGCTCTCATGAAATAGCCTTTGTTGTGGTTAGGATCATGAACTAATATGATAAATCTGTATCAATAATGATAATTCAAAGAATTCTATTTTAATGTATGGTATAAGAGCTGAAGTTTGACTGAAGCCATTTGTTCAAATTAAAGTGTTCTGTTTTCAGTTTTTCCTACTGGCCACTGTGGGATCTCTCTTCATCATGGCTATGACTGCAAACCGATTTAAGAGCAAGACTTATCAAGAGGTAATTGATGGTACCTGCATAGCTGGTGTGTTGTTGCTGCTTTGTAGATGGAGAGGGCAGAGGCAAGCATACATCCTGTGTTAATGCCAGTGCCAATGCTGGTGCTAGGGTTTACCTGTTGGTTAACACTTTCACTGTGGCAGGTAAAACTGAAGTTTAACACTCAACTAAAATTTAAACTCAATTGCATTAAGCAATGTTGAAAATAGCAAACATTAATTGGATCATGACTTGATTTAATTTTGATTAAGTACTTATGCAAATTGAGTTGGTGACTCCTGGTTGGTCAGCAGCAGTTTGAAAATTCCCTCTGTGTACGACAGGTGGCTCACGTCACAGTCAAAGTGTTAACATCTGTTTGGCTATCTGTCTGAATAGAATGAAATTCGTTTACCACATCATTAAGAAAAGTAGACAAAATTCTACCCCACATAAATTTATGAAAAAAAAGTACTTGCATTTCTGTTCCTGTGTGTATGGGTGCAGGTGATAGTGCAAGTACATACGTGTCTAGTGTCAGTGCTAATGCTGGTAATATTGCTGCTCTGTAGGTCGTGCGCCTCTTCTGCGCCATGTTATCTTATCAAGCGTCAATTATCTAGCATGGAACATGGTTCGTTTAACCAAAAAAGTACACCATACATCTAAAAACAAATGAAGTTTAACAAAATATTCTACATAAAATATCCCGTGAAGAATTCATGTGACCAATACAGAATGATGCTTTGGCTGCCGTTAAATCTGTAGTCTCATGTTATATTGTTGAAAAATATAGGGAAAATATATTATGAATGTAAACTGGTTCAATTTTGACCACTAGATCGTGTAGAAATGGTGTTTTACCTGGCTGTGCGCAGCAATGAATTCTGTCTGCACCGTGTGAACCTATTACGGACATTATCATTTCACAACCGAAGTGAATGCTACCTAATGTTTCTTTAGAACTGTTAAAGACTTCTTCAAGTGCACTACTTAATATTGTTTCCTAACCTTGCAGTTTGGTTTGAATGCCGCTCATTCTCCTACGTTTGAAATCTCTTCTACCAACATATGTAATCTCTTTTAAGTATGGGAATAACTTTGCATCTGACGAATAATGTTAACTATTCTAAAGTACATCACAAGCACTTGATTTTATCAAAGCACAGCAATGATGTCAGTAATTTTCTTTTAACTTGCACGGCTTGCAGATGGTGACGGATCAGTGCGGACCATGGGCGGGACATTTTGCGTCTGCGTGCATTGCCCTGTATTGCTTCATCACGTGCATCACCTTCATCATCATCGTGGGGGACCAGACGGACAGATGTGAGTCACCCGGTGCATGCGTCTTGAATGACAGCCTGTGTAATGAGATTTAATTTCTCTTGCTTTGTTTTGCATGTATGGTTCTGCCTCAGCTATGTTGACATAAGTAAATGGGTGGCAACCTGTGAAATACGATTAGATTTCTCTTAATTTAGTTCTGCATGTATGGTTCTGTCTCAGTTAGGTTTACCTAAGTAAATGAACAATTTGAGGAATTTGTTAATCTCGAGAAATACATTAGGGTTATTACTGAAGATAATTACGATAGGCAGTTTTAAGTACATGATACTCAAGCCTGAATTAGTTCAGTGATTTTTAGAATGTCTTTCAAACGCCTTAGTTACATATTGTATTCGGTTATATTTAACCTAGTACACTTATTCTAATGTTAAATTAGACAGATCAAATAATTGATTTGTGAGATTAATTGATAGGCAATACCATCGTAATAGGTTTAGTGAGGAGAGTATATTATAAAATAACTTGAGATTAGTTTAATTTCAAAACTGTTTGTCTATCAGTTTGAATCAGCTGAAAGAAGTAATTATTTCTCATGAGGTAGAGTTAGCAATAGCTGAATAACATCATTATTGGCGACTCCATTGCTGCAATTGAAGAAATTGTTTTTCAGCTTCTGAGGGAAGGGAGTGGGTGAGGGAAGTAAAGTTGATTGGGAGAGTTCCTCCTTTGGCCTAGTCTTTTGGTCTGTTCCATGTGTTACTAGATCCAGAGATCTGCTTTTTGGTAAAAATATCGCAAGTGAACGCTCTTCTCTTATGTAAAATGCAGGTCCTGAGCAATGAGTAATGTAGGTTTTCTTTTTTGTTGAAATAAAAAAATTTTTGTTAAGGGCCACCTTTTTCCAGTTCATTATTGTCCTGTTTTTTAGAACCTATTACTTTCTTCTTCAACTTGTATCTTGTTTCATAGACTTTTATTTTTAACTTTCAGTTTCTATTTGAGTTATAGTGTGTTGGAACACACCTCATGCATAGATTCCCGGTGCCGTTAATTTCGAACTTATGGTGTTCAACTCTTTTTTCTTTTTTGAACATTTTTATTGTGGTTTGAAAAGTATCTTATCTACCACTGAGAAAATGTAGGATCTAAGATTCACTTAAAATTCATTTCAGCAACTAAGCACAGCAGTTCATTACATAGAATAAGAATTGTTTGGAAGATATGTCTGCTTTCACGCTTCGATTTACTGCTCATTTTTCCTCCTCTACAACCTTTGTTAGCAACCCAGATTTTTTCTCCTTTGTAATCAAAAATTAAATCTCATTAGTTGTAATTTTACATCAGCTTTTTCAAAATTGTTGTTGTCAGCGTTATTTTGTTGATGCTGATCTTATTTCAGTTTTTGCAAACTCCGTGGGCCCAAACTTCTGTGACAGTTGGTGGCTAGAGCGTCGCTTCACAATGTTCCTTGCGAGCTTGGCCGTGCTGTCATTGTCGCTCTTCAGAGACATGGCCAGGCTTGTGGCCATGGGGTGAGTGAGCGTCTCTAGTGGTGTGCTCCTTCCCGCACTGCAGCCTTTGTGGTCACCGTGGCCGAGTGGTCAAGAGCGCGCCCTTCACGGGAAGGTGTCGGGGGTTCGAATCCCACCAAACCGCCCGGGTTTTCTCTCTTCGTTGGGAAGAAGAAAACTTGGGGCCCCAATTCCCCACTCTACCCAGGTGTCAGAAATGGGTATCGTCTTGACCGAGGGTGACCGTCATTGCGTCCTGGTGTTAGTAACAAGTCATTTAAAAAACCATTGTACAAAATATGTTTCAGGCTTGATAAGAAAAAACATCCTTTTCTTTGCATTGTAGAAAACAGCAGAAGAGCTGATAAGGGACTCTTCTCTCACTTAGCATGCTCCTATGCTCCGCTCTGCACTCATTTACTTTTGCTCTTTAGGTTAAGAAGTTGCAATGTAATTCCTATAACACTAATGGAGCGATCAATTAAGATATTTTATTAAAAATGTGTTAACTTATGAAGCACTGGTGCTGGAATTGAAAAATATATGTAAGCAAGAGTTATAGAATTAGGTTCTGGAATACCATGGAAGGAACATGGTATTCTGCTGTGAAGACTTTGTCTTGTTGATGCTGTTAACAGAGAAGGAACAGGATCATGTGACGAGTTACGATGTCAAGCCTTGAGGAGCTTTGATGAAAGTATTGAAGCAAGAAATCTTATATTTCAGTGGGGAAGGGAATTTTTATGTGCATGAATCGATTGACCGTGATATTTGTGCCGAAGTTTTTGATTTAGAGGTGTAAAGAAGTATAATTGTTCCAAGTTTGTTTGAAAATTATAGTGAGAATAAGATGGCGGTGTGGAGAATTGAATACAAAAACTACGAATGTTGTCAGAGAGTGGTGCTGTGCAATTGAGAATGTACTGTAGATCTAACGTACTGAAAATTTTGGTATTCTAGACTACATAATCTACTCGTCACTTTTATAAAAAGAACCGCGTCCGTCCGTCTGTGTGTCACACCCACCAGCCGAAAGTGTGTAATGAGCGTATCTGTGATACAAGCTTCATCAACTCCACAATTATTTTCGGTACATTAACCCAGCAGATTCAGAGTCGGAATGAACATCACGTGTATTGGTAGTTTATATTAAGTTGTATAGAATATCAGCAGTTTAGACTGAGGAAAGTATAGGAAAGATATAAGATAGCATAGAAAATCGTGGGAAAGCCATGTTAAAGCTCAGCTGGTCTGCCACTTTATCACGCTGTCAAGGAAGCTCAATGACCATTTTTGATAGGAGTTTCACCAGTGCACAAGATAAAGAGTATTTTAATCGCGGGTTTTGTTGGGTTGGATATATTTGTTTTTGATCCACATCTGAAGTATATTTTTTGGGAAATTATCGATTCCAATCATTTATGATGGATCGCGTACACCAAAAAAAACCTTCACCTCGACCTTCTCGCAGCGCCAGCAGCGTAACATCATCTCCTCTCCCTCCTTTTAAAAAAAACAAGGGTGTACTAGTATTTTTGAAAGTTATGAAATCCGAATGGAAAGAAATGCTTTGGGTTTTCCATAGGTATGGGCTCTGTGTCAGGACTAAAGTAAACCTAGTATTGGCTTGAAGTGTGAGAATGTCTGTGTATCTTAACTACAACTTGAAAACCCCTGGGCTCATCTTTGGTACAGTTTACTTGCGGGTGAGATAATGGGTTACTATACAAAGTGTAGGGTTAGGTCAGCGAGAACTTCTTCTGAGATGAGATTTTCAATGTGACTCTGGCCTTAGATCCGGATCTAAAGAATGTGCTCCGATGTATTGTTCACCTGAAATTTTTTCTAGTTGCTACCATATTTCATTTAATTATCTAAGGTATATATTCGAATAAAACCTAATTTCAAACGTTTCGGCCACAGGCCATCATCAGTGATAAGAATTCTGAAAAGTACAAAGTAAAAGGTAAAAATAGACTATTTTACAATGACAAATCTAAAAACAAGCTATAAAATTATGTTAAATGCAATTATCTATTTACTATGGCTAAAGGAAATGAACTAAGAGTGTTGTTTAAACCCGGCTTAAGTTTAAACAACAACAACACTCTTAGTTCATTTCCTTTAGAAATAGTAAATAGATAATTGCATTTAACATAATTTTTTAGCTTGTTTTTAGATTTGTCATTGTAAAATAGTCTATTTTTACCTTTTACTTTGTACTTTTTAGAATTCTTATCACTGATGATGGCGTGTGGCCGAAACGTTTGAAATTAGGTTTTATTCGAATATATACCTTAGATAATTAAATGATTAAAGTAGCTTATCTTGCTCTTTCATTTTTATTACGATTGCTACGGCTCCCTGATGACTTTTATGGTGCCACCATATTTCTTTTTGGGAAGTAAAAGGCCTAACTGACATGAGGGAAGTTCCAGACACAAGACAGGAATTTTTTACATCGTTCTTAGGAACGTCATTGTCTCATGAAATTGTCTTTGTTTTGATAGGCTGACTCGTTAAGTTTAGACAATTTAACATGTTCACCGCGATGGGCTAAACTGAAGTTAGATATTCAACTCAAATTTAAAAGAAAAAATGTTAGCAATTTTATTAACACCAAATATTAACTGGGTCAATTAAATACCATTAATTTTAAAAGATGGTGCAAATTTTTCAAACGACGTATCGCAGCAGGAAGAACTTAAGCACAACTCATCGATGGGTCGTATCGCAAGCAATGTGTTAAATGATGTGTATCCGTCACCAGGTACCTGGGCAGCGTGCTGATGGTGTATCTGGTTGTGGTGATCGTGGTGGTGTGGGCAGTGGGCGACTACCAGCCAGGGGAGGTGCTAGTGTACGACAGGAGCAAGCTGCTGCACATGTTCAACGTCCTGCCCACCATCTGCTTCGGCTACCAGTGTCACGTGAGCAGCGTGCCCATCTACCACAGCATACACCAGCGCAGCACCACCAAGTACTTCATGGTTAGACTTTAGCAATGCATTAACGGCTATGCTTTTGCTCATGTTCTTGTGTTTACATTTTAGAAGGACTGGAAAGATAATTTCTTTCCAGTATTTGTTAGACTACACGCGAACTATCGTGTTTTTGTAAGTGGGGTTCTATATGTTTACTTTCCAGAAAGACTCTGAAAAATAATTTTTTGAGTGTGTGTTTCTCATGTTCATATTGCAGAGAGACTCTAAAAAAATTTATTTCGAGTGCGGGTTCCTTACATTTACATTTTAGAGACTCAGAAAATGAATTATTTGAGTATGGGTTCTTCGTGTTCTTATATTAGAGATGCAAAAAGTATATTCTTAAAAATGGTTTCCTGATGGTCGTATTTTAAGAAGGTGATGTTAGAAAATTGTTCTGTAGGTAAAGTTTGGGAAAATCCTAAAATAATTAAAATAATAATGATAGTAATAGTAATAATAACAAGTAAAAACTTCATGATTAGATTTCAGGTGGGATCGAAAAATATTTCTCAGAAATGTAGTTACCTTACGGTCAGATTTCAGATCCACAAACAAGAGAACTTTTTATGTACAGTTTGTAAATAGTTATTGATGATATCGTTTTCATAATCCTATGTGAAGTGTTATTCAGTTTGAGTTCAATTGCTTTACATTGCTAACACGTGTAAGTTACTCAACATTGCCAAAAACCTTTCAATTGTAAAGTGTTCTCCATCATTTGACTTGAGCGCCGTTTGCACTAGGGGACATTTTGGCCGTGAGGCGCGACACGCGTATACGACGCTCACCACTAAGCCTCATATTTGTGTGTGTGTGTGTGTGTATATATGCAAAGTTTCCTATTTACTGTGGTCGAATTCGTGAGGCGCGACACACTAGAGCCTTGCAACTCTGTATCCGGTCTGAGACCGGTTAGTGTGCGGTTAGCAGTCATCAGGTGAGGTATCGCCCTTTGTTCATCCATTATGGCTGACGTAACACTGCCACGAGTCACTCTAGTTTAGACGCTCATGGCTCTTATGAGACGTATACACATGAGCCTGCAACAAAATGTATACCAGTGTAAACAGGGCTTTACGGTTTGCTTTTCCTCTTGCCCCCATGTGGGATCTCGCGAGCATTGGATCGAATTTTTGTAAGCCTGAAAGATGTCTCATATCTCTTGTCTTGAGGATGGTGACGAGACTTATTGCTCACCACGCTGCACCAATTGCTCTTTTATAACTTTTTCGAACCCTGTACTCTTACTCTTGTGTAACTTTCTTGTATTCTTTATTCTTATTCTTTTGTAACTTTTTTGTACCTTGTATTCTTACTTTCATGTAACTTTATCGTTATACTAAACTCACGAGTATTTTTTTTTTCAATTTTAGAAGATCTGCATTTTGATGAGGGTTTAGAAGATTAATATCTCAATGAATATTTTAAATATCCTCTACATTTCTAAAAATAAGAGATTTTTATTGGCTTTCAAACCTGCAAATAATAAATTACTTTTTCCAGGAAAAAAATTTATTCCAGAGTTATTTTAGAACTTTGAACCTGATATTCATAAATTCGAAAGAAACTTACAATGTGGCTCCAAGTCGTAGTGCTTTTTTGCATGTGTACGAAGTAATTTTCACTTTGAGCTGAAGAAAATTGTGAGCATTCATGCAATGTTATCTGCAGTGCGGCGTGACAGATGTAAACAGTGGGACTGGGCTTCGATTGCATTAATACTAGTCATTTTTGGGTGAGATTGGCTTGAAACTGAATGAGAGCTTTTGTAGAGATTTAACGTTATAGTGCCCCAGAGGACTTTTCGGTCCACTTTCGAAAATAGCCTCAATAAATTGTATATACTATAGTGTGTTCTTTGGAGTTCACTGCTGAGTGGCAGCTCCTTTCTCATTCTAATGTTGGTCACTACCTGATGCCAGAATAAGTCTGATGATGGTAGTTATAATGTCGGATATGAGTAGAAAAATGCTGGTATTGAAAGGTTAAATAGAGGTTTAAAAGGGAGGCTTCCGTTGAAGTGACATTTTCTGACGGTTGAAGGCATTTTTATTGTTGTGCGAGGTATGTATAGTCAAAATGCTGACGTTAAAGGGTTAAATAGAATTTTAAAAGGGAGGTGTACGTTGGAGCGACATTTTCTGACAGCTGAGCCATTTTTATAGTTTGGTATGGTTGATAGATAGAATAATGTTTGTAAGATTTGATGAGGTTAATAAGATTTTGAAAAGGTTTCTAAGGTCTCTAAGGTTTTTATAAGGTTTGTAAGGTAGATAAATCAAGGACGTTCATCAATTAAATCCAAAACCCCTGTCAAGGCGTGCACGCTGGCGATGCTAAGCTGTGCGGTCGTATACTCGCTGGCTGCCAACTTCGGGTACCTCACTTTCGGATCACATGTGGCCGACGATCTGCTGCTCAGCTACGACAACGAGCACCCTGGGGCCATGGCTGTGAGGGCTCCTCTGGGGCCTTTGTGTTGAGATTTACTAAATAAGTGTGCTGCGAGTTTTGTAATCGAGTGATGATTGTGAATTGTCAGGGTCTTTCGTCCCAAGAATTACTGAAAGAGTTTTTCTGAGTTTTGTAATGAGTAATTATTGAAAATTGTCAGGGTCTTTCGTCTCAAGAATTACTGAAAGAGTTTCTCTGTGAGTTTTGTGATTGAGTAATCATTGAAAATTGTTAGGGTCTATTGTTGGTGTCAAGAATTACTGAAAAAGTGTGCATCTGAGAGTTGTGTTATTGAATCATAATTTAGTAATGTAATGATTCTGTTAGAGTCTTGAGAATTGATTGAAAACCTGTTTGAAACTAGTTTGATGTATCATCTGAATTGGAAATAAACTATTATTTTCTTTTTTCTTTGAGCTGTAAACATTGATAATTTCGCGGCTGTTGGAGCTTCACATTAGAATTTAATTGAGGCAAGTAACACTTGGACTGGACTGGAAAACGAACGTTGTTGTTGTTTTCAATGGGAGCATTCTTATAAGGTCTTCATAGTATTTTGCCTGTACGTCTAAATTATGGTACCACGTCAAGTTATTCAACAGCCCTCTCACAGTCATTCAATGGCCGTTGAAGCTTCATGTGACGACCAGTCACCGCCTTCTTGAGCCTTAATATTGCCTGTGGGGCAGTCATCACTTAATTTCAAAGACGTTCGTTCATGTCAAGACTAAATTTGAGAGCAATGCTTTTTTTCTTGGAGATAAAACTTGTCTTCTGTTAGGAATCATGAACAAAACTCTTGCTAGGTGAGACGTTTGACAGGGCAAATTTCCCTGAGGCGAATAAACCCTGGTCTCTATTGGAAATGGAGCTCTCGAGGGGAATATCAGATGTCCCGAGGGAAAGGTTAGGTAGGCCTTCCGTTGGTTGAAATTCGATAGGTTTTTTGTTTTGTCATGTGCCACCTTTTTTCAGTTTGCTGCTGTCCTATTTTTCAGCACCTACCACTTTCTTATTCAACTTTTATTGTGTTTCATGAACTTCTTTCTCAACTTTCTATTTCTACACACGTTGTGCATTGATTCTGTGTTCCCTGAAGCCCGTAATAAATGGTGTCTTCTTCCTTCCTCTCTTTGGAACGCCTTTGTTGCGGTTAGGGAGGCTTAAACTAATATCTAATCTGAGCGATACATCAGTAATTGTTTTTTAGGCTATTACAACAGATATATTTGAGCACACCTATTTACTCTGGTCTTATAGAAAAGCAGGATGATCGCTGTTGTAGGGGTTTTGAAGACTCTGTTTGTCTGGCCTCAACTTTAGACTTGCCCATTTATTGCAGGTGAACTTGGCTGTGGTGGTGCTGGCTCTGAAATCTGTCACCACCTACCCCGTGCTCATGTTCTGCGTCAGGTGAAGTGTTGTTTCTAGAGTTGCTAAATAACTCTGTTTTTATAAAATCAATTTACAGTATAAGCCAAGTCAATTATAGTGTCATATAAGATTTGTAAATTCATTTTTAGTGGTACAGTTCTTTGTGAGTCCTTAAATATGTGTTATTTAATTGATTGTTATCGCATAATCCAAGACCTCCGGTTTGATGTAGGCCTTGATTCTGACGCGCTAGTCACGGTAGAGTCATTTCTTTGTGAGAAAAAACACCTCCTCTTGTTTGGCTAGCCAATAGAACGGCTTCATTTCAAACAAACTGAATGAAGTCACCATTGCGACATGTCGTTAGGCCAATAGCGGTGCCAGATTTGGGACTAGCACCTAGAGTCACCGAAACACCTAGAGTCACCGAAGGGGCTCCTGATGTACTTTCAAGCCAGGCGAAGTATGTTCCGGAGCCAGCAG
>JACJUY010005734.1:47996-71426 GCA_014220935.1 Platorchestia sp. MABIK
CACAGAACGCCGACAGACTTTATGTGTTTTCTTCGACTTGCACAAGGCCTATGATACTGCGTGGAGGTATGGAATCCTCAAATCGCTGCATGGATATGGACTCCGTGGTAATATGGCCTTGTACATCCTGGAGTTTCTTGGTGAGAGAACTTTCCGTGTTAGAGTGGGTCGTACGCTCTCCTCACTGCAGCTACAGCGTGAAGGCTTGCCTCAAGGTAGCGTCATGAGCTGCACGTTGTTTAACATTGCCTTGAACGGAATTACTTCAATACTTCCCTTTGGCATTTTGGCCTCTCTGTATGTGGACGATTTTATGCTGTACTCCTCATCTGCATTTTTGCCTGCGGTGACTCGCAGAATGCAGAAAGCCATCAACAGTGTGAACAACTGGGCTGTCGAGCACGGTTTTACCTTTTCTACTGAGAAGACTGTAGGCCTCCATTTCCAGGGTCGCGGCCGCTGTGACCCTCCTCGACTGGTGCTTAGGGAAGGACAGGTGGTTTTTGCGCGCAGTGTAAAGTTTTTGGGGATGACTGTGGACGATAAGCTTACCTGCAAACCTCATTTGGCAGCCCTCAAGGTTGAGTGTGCTCGGAGTATGAACCTTTTAAAATGTATATCTGGTGTAACGTGGGGAGCAGATCGAGTGACGTTGCTGCGACTATACAGAACTCTCATCAGGAGCAAGATAGACTATGGCTGTATAGTATATCAATATGCCAAAGAAACCACACTGGCTAAGCTGAACCCAGTGCACCATGCAGCTATCAGGCTAAGCACTGGTGCTTTTCGATCCTCACCCTCTTACAGCCTGTGCGTGGAGAGCGGTGAGCCGCCTCTGTGGCTCCGACGTGTACAACTGACCTTGCTGAATCTGGCCCGGCTGGAACAAGTCCCGTTGTCTCCTGCATGGGCTATTGTGCACGCGCCCCTTGGACGACATCTGCCTTTTCCTTATTTCATACCCTCATCTGTGGATTACCCTGCGATTACGGCCGCAATGCAATTGAGACCCATGCGAATACTCCCAGTACTCTTAGACAACTCTGCGACGTGGCGCGTCCCTATAGAGTGTTTTTGCCCTGGATGCCGGATGCCCAAGAAGGAATCCATGCCAGATTACACCCTGAAAGGAATTTTCATGGACCATGTACTGGAAAAGCACGCAAATTCCTTGAAGCTCTACACTGATGGATCAAAAATGGGAGACGCTGTGGGATGTGCTGCCGTGTCTGGAGAAAGGGTTAGTGCAAGGAAACTGCTCCCAGAGTCATCAATTTTCACAGCGGAACTGTACGGTGTGTTGGAGGCGCTGAAATTGATTGAGGAGTGCCCATGTGGCTCTTTTACTATTTTCGTTGACTCGAAAAGCGTAATTGATGCCACGCAAATGTATAATAGTACACACCCGCTCATTGCTGAGATTCTCGTAATGTTCTCCATAAATGGGTGGGCAGCTGAAATCCCCTACGGGGTGTTTTGGCTGTCCTGTGCTTGCGGATTGTGCGTGGCTCTGTGGATGATCCCGACAAAGATCAACTGGGGCTCTTATAAAATGACAACAATGTGGGTGGCAATTAGAGCGGTTTTTGTGATGGCTGCTGCTGTGTTTTCCATAATGGTGATAGTGACAAACTTTGAACAACAATTAGATAGTGTGCTTCCGTGTAACGATGTGAATTTCGTATTATTGAACTGTGAGATCTACTGCGCGATATAGTACGAATTAATGAAGCGCTAGCAAATTAATGCTAATACTACTACTACTACTACTTGGGACTAGCAGTGTTACCAGATGCAAAATGAGCGCTACTATTGGTTCGTTGCCATGACGTAAACTTTGCCACACGGTCGACGAAAAAAAGACTGGTTTGACCTTACTTTATTTATTCTACCGTGGTGCTAGTAACTTTCTTGCAAACTACTGCTGCTGCTACTACTACTACTACTACTACGACTACTACTACTACTACTACTACTCAATTTACAGAATTTAAGCTGTGTATCATTAAGAAATCGATTTACTTTGAGTCTGCGGGTCAGTGTGGCCGTGAATGGATAGACTTTCCTTTGTCTCTTCTGGGAGACTCCAATTTGGTAGCATTTCCTGTAGTAATTCTATGGTTGTCTTTTATAGCAAATTTATTTGAAACTTATTTGGCATGCTATTATTAAAGTTGTCAGCACTTGAGTGAGTCGAGCTTTTTTTTAAAGTTCAGTGAAATGTATTTTTATCTATTTAGGGAAAGAATTTAAATTCCGTTCAATTTCAGGTTAAGTGAGATTATTGAAAAATTCTCATTCTAATATTCATTCACCCATACGACCGTAATTGTTTTTGTTAACATGATGATTTCTACCATTGCAGGGAAGCGATAGTTAGCTTCCATGTCACCTTGCGTGGCCTGTCTCCAGTCGAAGCTGCGCGCACTGAACCTCTCAGGAGATACGTGAGTCCCGATTTTGCTTGCTTCTATCGTCCCCAGTGTACCGAATATCTCAATGAATAAATATTGAAAAATTTTAAGAACACATAAAATTGGTTGTCAGTCTCTCTTTCACGCTCTTAAAGGATGCTTAATGACTGTTTCTGTGAAACGAGTTTCACCACTGCACAAGTGCAAGAATATTCAATTCTAAGTTTCACTATTGAGTCTCGTTCAAGGCGTCTATGGTGGTGAAATCGTGAAATTATTTACCAGTGTTCACGGCCCATCAAAAATGACGGGATTCGATATTTTGTTCAAATAAATCCTCCAAATGTGGATGACTTACAAATATCGCGAGGCGGCTATACTCTTAACGTTTTCGATAAAAATTTCGTATGATAAGTGTTGGAAATTCTCAGCTTTCTCACTAGTAATAACTTGAGAACCGGAAAACGCTGTTTTAAAGTGAATCCCAGACTAATTTACCAGAGGAAAAAGTCGATATTCAACTTGCAGATTTTGGCCATCTTCTAAAAACTTTCATTACAATTATGAGAGAATTTCTGGTCAAATGGTTTATTTTTCCCGATTTACTGTACAACTGAGTATAAAAGTAGTCAAAAAAGTTTCATCGCTTTTGTAAACATTGAGTTGAAAAGATGAAACGAAATTGTGAGGCTAAACCCTTACGTTCTTGACAAAAATTTTGTAAAATAAAAATGTTAAAATTACCAAAACATTTAAATAATTTAAATTGTTTATCAATTGTTTGAGAGTTTAGTGTGCATATCAATGAAACTAGTAATGATAACATAATAGGTAATCTTGGTAAAAATCAAGAGAGTTTGGTGAACATAACAATATGACAAGTAATGATATAATATATTATCTTTGTGAACGATAACGAATGTATAGTAAACATAACAGTAAAACTAGTAATGATAAAACGGTGTGTAATCTTGATAAATGACAATAAGAGAATGTAGTAAACACAAAAAATATAACTAGTAATGAATGGCATGATATTTAATCTTGATAAATAATAGCAAGAGAGTGTAGGGAACATAATGTAACTAGAACTGATAAAATATGTTATCTTGATAAAAGTAGTAATGATAAAATGTTAAATTGATAAATAGCAAGAATGGAAAAGTAACGCTGGCGTGGTTGCAGGTGGTGGTGGGGTTGCTGTGGGCTGCGACGGTGTGCGCTGCACTGCTGGCGGACAGCATCGCGTCTGTGGTCAAGTTGCTCGGCTCCCTCGCCGCCTTCTTCATCTTCGTCTTGCCTGGTGAGGCGTGCGGCCCTGGAGGTGCCTCCTCCTCTATTGTATCTGTACTTGTTGCATAGATTGTATTGTACATTGTATCTATCTTGTATTGTATCTCCCTCAGCTATTGTGTATTGTTTAATTGTATTGTATACAGCTATTGTGTCTATACTTGTGATATAGATTGTATTGTATATTAGATTGTATCCCTCTGAGCTATTGCAAATTGTATAATTGTATTGTATACAGCTATTGTATCGATGGGAATTACCACTCCCAGGATGAAAATGTGAGGGCCCGAGCTGAGAGTTAGCTAGGCCTACTATTTTCTTTTTTACCTTTATCTTTTTTTTCACAAACTTTTTTCAACTTACTCTTTCTATGCCCCTGCTGCATAGATTCCGCGTTCCCTTATCTCCGTTCTAAATGGTGCTTTCCCCCTTTTGGAATGCTGTTATTTTTAGCTGTTAGGGAGGCTTATACTAACATCTAATCTAATCGTCGGTGCCTCCTCTTCCTTAGTTTTGTGTGCAGCGTCAAAATGCAGTCGATTATATTTGATGCGCTACTCTTTCTTTTGGTGAGTGATCAAATGTAGTATTGCTGTGCTCTTTTGTGAGTATGCGAATCTCGTCGTGACTTTGTTCGATCCAATTTCCTCATGCCTGATTGAGGTTCTTCGATTGAAATAATTTTAAAAGGAATAGTTTTTTCTTTTCATTTTGATCAGTAGTTTAATGGAGCAAAAAGACTTAGCAGCCTTTTCTTGTAGAGTGATATTTTCTCTGTAAAAACGATCCTCCATTTCTTTGCCTGGATTTAAGCTTCGCCTATACATTTTTTATAGTTAATTTTTAACCTTAGCTTATTTTGTTAACTTTCCAATATAAACAAGAAGTCGGCCCCAACCCAATTCTATTAGAAAACACACTACTAATTTATTCCTAGAGATGTGACTCAAAAAAACAGTGCTGTTTTTTTTTTTAAAAACATGTTTTTTATAAAAAAAAACATGGCCAAAAAAAACGTGGATATTTTGTTTTTTTTTAATATTTTGTTTGAAAATGACTCAGCAAGAAAAAGATCCACATTACATTATTTGTTTTCAAGTCAGATTATAAAATGAAACAGCATACTTCTTAATTCATGGTTTTCTATGGTTGCATGAAATTTTTCATTTTCTGTGGTTTCATGTTTTGATATTTCATTTATTTTACAATGCATGTGAATCACCTTCAACTCCCCAAATAGTGTGTTGTAATAATACATCTTTACTTATGGTCCTTGATAGAGATGTGACCAAAAAACCATGCTGTTTTTTTTTAATGTTATTTTTTTACAAAAAATCATG
The DNA here is from genome assembly GCA_014220935.1 of Platorchestia sp. MABIK. Taxonomy (NCBI): domain Eukaryota; kingdom Metazoa; phylum Arthropoda; class Malacostraca; order Amphipoda; family Talitridae; genus Platorchestia; species Platorchestia sp. MABIK. Next base: position 53,047 of record JACJUY010005734.1, read on the forward strand.
ACTAAAAACATTGTTTTTTTACAGAAAAATCATGACTAAAAAACATGAATATAAATATATTTTATGTGACCAAAAAACCACGCTTTTTTAAAAATGTTTTTGTTACAAAAAATCATGACCAAACAACACGGATATTGATATATTTTATTTGACCAATACAACTATGCTGTTTTTTTAAAACATCTTTTTTTACAGAAAAATAATGACTAAAAAAATGTGGATATTCATATATTGTATGGGACCAAAATCTTTGCTTTTTTTGGAAAAAGGTTTTTTTTAGATAAAATGGATATTACTGACTTTTTGTAAAAAAACAGGTTTTTTTTTAAAATAGCATGGTTTTTTTTGGTCAGATAAAGTATCTTAATACCCATGTTTTTTAATCATGATTTTTTGTAAAAAAAATTATAAAAATGCATGGTTTTTTGATCACACAAAATGTTTTAACATCCATGTTTTTTTACAAAGAAGTTGTAACCAAAAAATGGATATCAATTACTTTTTTGTAAAAAATGCATGTTAAAAAACATTGATTTTGTGGTCACATTAAATATATTAATATCCATGTTTTTTAAATATGATTTCTTGTAAAAAAAATTATCAATATGCTGTTAAATGCGTTCACGGAAATTAAAAATTCCATTCCAAAGAATCACTAGGTACACATTTGAAAAAGTTTTAGAAGAATGACATTCTGCTCGCTGATGCGTTATTGTTGAGTTATTAAAGTTTTGAATTTTAGTCTTCCATAGTAGTTGCGTTGCGCGCTTGAGCTGTTAGAGTACGCTTGGGTACTTTGTAATTTATTATTAGCCAACCCCGCGGAGCCTGAACCCACTTCTAGGATGTTTTAGTTAATAACACAATAATGGTTTTCACTCAAAAATATCAGCAGGACTGGGGTAGTGAATACTGAAATCAATATGCAGTTGACATCAGTTTCAATATGGTAGAACATTAGCAAAAGCGTAGGAGTGAATACCGTAGATTCAAGTATTCACTTTCACAGCCCCGCTAAAAATTTTGGGTGATAACGTTTATTGTGGGGGACGGTCCCGGTAAAAAAAAAGTCTGTCATTTCTGGATGGATTTTTCTGAAATTTCCACTTCAGGTGTGAAATGATTTAGCGATTATTTTATGATTGATGTTTTTTTCGCATCTGCATCAGAAATTTTTTTTTTAAACCGTCAATATTGGGATCCAGGGAAAGTTTTTCTTGTCGTACAGTTTTGAAGCTACAGAACCGGCAATTCGTTTATAGATAGTTTATTGAGTTCTCTAACGATAAGGGCGATTGAATTTCCGATAATTTTTTTTTTTAATTGTAGTGATTTTTAGAAAATAATTTGACTTGCTTTTCTCGTTTCTCTTCTTTTCGTGTCGCATAATTTTCAAAATAACAAATATTTCAAAGATTGAATCGCCCTTATCGATAGAGTTTGCTAAACTCTATCAAATGATATACTTTTCATTCTTGTACTGCAAAAATTGTGGATGAAGAATCATTTTAAAATTGAAAATTGCAAGTGTTCACGACAGCAGTTTTCCAAAATAAAATTTGTATTTTTCCCCCAATTTCCTAACCAAGTCATTTTTTACGCACAAACTTTAGGGAGTTACAGCCTTTTTTTCCCTATCGGTTGATATAATTGCCATTCCTGTACTTTCAAAACTGTGTTTTGTACATTTTCAAACATTTCATTGAAAAAAAAAATTTTTTTTAACATTTTCAACTAGTTTTTTTTGTTTTGTTCCAACTATGGTGCTGTGTAGCTCTTTTTAAGCCTTTTCGATTGATATATGTGCCATACACTAGTTAAAAATATATTTGATATATTTGCCATACACTAAACAAACACTAGTTACATCATCATAATTTATCACTGAGTGTTAGAATGTTGAAGCATTTCAATCAAGGTCATTGATGAACTTTCTTGGTATTCCCGTAAAGGAACGCCCAAAACTGATTTGTAATACAGGGGGGGGAGGGGGAGATCACCCATCCAAAGGCGCGCGCTAAGGTTACGCTAGTGGGCGTCTTCTACCCTGTCTATGAGACAATCAATGCACGTACTTGAGAGCCAATTAGATCGTTGGATGCGCAAGAAAATTCCCTGTAAGATGAATTTAGAAACCGAAAATCACTAGTCCTTCAGATTTCTACCGGGACCGTCCCCTTAACTAAAACATCCTAGAAGTGGGTTCAGGATCCGCGGGGTCGGCTAATAATAATTTACAAGTACCCAAACGTATTCTAACAGCTCCAGCTCAAGCGCGCAACTGACTGGAACTGCAATGGGACACAAAAATTTCAAAGTTAAATAACTCAAAAAAAAACGCATCAGCAAGCAGAATGTCAATCGTGTAAAATATTTTTAAATGTGTTCCTTTAGTGATTCTTTGGAATGGAATTTTTAATTTCTGTAGGCGCATTAAACTGCATATTGACCAAAAAATGTGAAAAAAGGAGCATTGTTTTTTGGTTACGTAAAATTTACTAATATCCAGGTTTTTCTAGTTATCATTTTCTGTAAAAAAACATGTTTATGAAAAAAACTGCATGGTTTTTTAGGTCACATAGCAAATACTGTTTTTTAGTCATGATTTTTTGTGAAAAAACAGCATGGTTTTTTTGGTCATATAAGATATATTAATATTCATATTTATTAGTCATGTTTTTTTTGTAAAAACCTTTTGTTAAAAAAAGCATGGTTGTGTGGTCACATAAAATATATTTATTTCCATGTTTTTTAACACATGATTTTTTTTTTAAAAACATGATTTTTAAAAATATGATTGATTTTTTAAAAATCATGATTTCTTGTGAAAAACATGTAAAATAAAACAGCATGGTTTTTTGGTCACAAAATATATTAATATCCAGTTTTTAGTCGTGATTTTTAAATAAAAAACGTTTTAAAAAAAAAAGCATGGTTTATTTGGTCACATAAAATGAATTAATATCCATGTTCTTTAGTCATGATTTTTTGCAATAAAAAATTAAAAGGAAACCCTACAGTAAAAGCGGTGGCAGATAACCCACAATTACCAAGAGGAGTCTAAGAGGAACAGCTGGAGCCACAGAACTTATATTGATGGAGTCAAAATTCAGAGCTGACTATCTCTACTATGTCTGAATATTTTGGTCACATAAAAATAAAATCAACATAGTAAAGATAGTAAGCTCTGAATTTTGACTCCATCAATATAAGTTCTGTGGCTCTGGCTGTTCCTCTTAGATTCCTTTAGGTAATTGTGGGTTATCTGACACCACTTTTACTGTATGGTTTCCTTTTGATGTTTTTATTACAGAAAAATCATGACTTAAAAACATTGATATTAATGTATTTATATGACCAAAAAAAAACAGACATATACCTAACAAAATTTGAGTGTGTGCAAAAAAAACGAGAAAAAACAAAAAACACACATAAAAAACATGTTTTTTTTTGCAAAAAAACTGCCATCAAATAAAACCGTTTTTTTTTTGCATCACTATTTATTCCTCTCGAGTTTTCAATTTTCATTTCATTCCTTTGATACTGTCTCACCTGCTGTTTGGTTCTTAGCTTTTTACCAAATTATTGCTCAATCATTATTATTGTTCTACTTTAACAGCCTTTTAAATTTTGTTTTAACGTTTGATTCATTTGTGACGATTACCTCTTTTTTTAGCAGCTCAATATTTCCGTTTCTTTCTTTCTCGGAAATTCGATAAAATCATCTTTCTTCTCGGCTCTGCTTGTTTCTCTCTGTCGGGCGACTTTCAGTGAATTTCTTTTGTATTAATCGACTACTCCACAACTCACCGCGTCCCACCTTATCCACATCTCACCATATTTTTTATGCCATGCTGTTTTTCTTTCCCACACACATCCACTCTCATTCTCAGCCGTGTTCTTCTACCGTGCAGGTTTTTGTCTGTTCAGCGAAAGCAACAAGATGGCTGACGAGCAAACCATGACCGACGGAGACGATGATGCAACGCTCGGAAGCCCTGCTTCAATCGGCCTGCATAGCTGGAGCCCAACGAAAGTGCTGCTGGGCCGCGTGGTGGCCTTGTTCTACATTGCGCTAGGCGTCTTCACCTTCGGTCTGTCCGTCACCCTGGCCACAGAAAGCGCATTCAGCTCACAAGGCAGCGGCAGCGGCCCCATTTGTATCCCGGACAGCCTCGGCAACAGCAGCGGTGTGACTGACGTTCTCAAATTTTATAGGTTCAGTCTCTTGCCACATGAAAAAGATCTGAGTTATTGATGTTTGATGTGCTTAGCGCTGTTCCTAAGCCGTGCTGGCTGTAGGGATGTGGTTGCTTTAGAACTAGTAGTTCATGGTGGAGTTTTAGTGTTCAGTTGTACAACTTACTAGTTTTTAGTCGTACACAGGCTGGGTTGATAATGTATTTGTAAGGAGGTAAAGAAGAGCTAATTTTTAATTAAAATTCGAACTATTGCGAGGAATGATTCCTGTCAGATGGTTTTGCTTTCTTGATGTTCAGTCCGTACAGAATGTCTGGTCACCGGTTGTGTATGTGGGATTTCCTGCCTTGCTTCTAACTTTATTTCTTTGTTAGTTGAGTGATGGCACTGTTTGTGTACACTTGGTTAATAGCGTTAGTAATTCAAATCATTTCGTGTCAAATACATCACTTGTGGATCTCATTAGTCTTAGAGAACTAGAACGGATCGAAACGGAGGTTCTATGTTATTGCGGGAATAAACTTGGACAATACTCGAGAAGTTGAGGGAAGACGAATTTTCAGTTTCGCGTGGCATCATACTCGTAGGTGTAGGTTTCTACGTAATTGAAAGATTTATGTGAAAAGTTTCTCCCTGAATGAGTTTGTATAGTAGGTCTAAATTGATGGTGTGCACGACCGATTTTTATCTTTGGTACAGCCATGCTGAACAGTCCAAAATCCAACATTTTCGGTTGGTCAAAATTAAATTATGAACAGTAAAACTTCTTGTCCATCAACATGAGTATATCTGTGTTGATAGAATTACTAATCAATCTAATACCTGGGAAGACGTTCTTAGAGAAATTTAATCCTCCATCGTGAGTGGGTTTGGAATGCTGGCATGGTCGCGATGGCTCTCTCATGCTGAATTTCAGCCCTGCTAAGTTAGGCTTGACCGATAGTCACACTCGCACACAGTTCCCGTTTCTGTGAATGTGAAGCTGAAACCCGTGTGCGGTGCTACTGATCTATCTTTACACCCCTCTGAACCTTTTCTTACTTGAAATTCGACTGCTTCATGAAATTTGACTCTCCAAATGAAGATGAGTAGCCTCTAGAGAGAAAATCTACTCCGCCTCATATGAGGCCCAAACCATCGCAAGCGCGGATGCCCGCGACTAGAAACACCGTCGCTCCTCCGTCAGACCAAAGCTGACACACCACGGCACTAAAACGGGGTTGGGATGATCCTCACCCTCGCAAATTCCCATTATAAGACCAAAATGTAGCAACGCTATCAAATTACGCTGTGATTTCGTCAGAGTTTCGAAAACAGCGGGAAAACCCAAAATAATAATCTATCTTTAGATTCACAAAGTTTTTGCGGGCGAGCTAGTGGTCCGAACTGTGCGATCAAACGCCTATCAATTGTTGTATGACGTCCAAAAGAGGGATAACTCGAGAAAGCATACCACGCGTTCATTGATACACACGAAAGTTAATTGGAAGGCTCACTATTGTAAATTTTTTACACATTCCCTCTGAGTCGTTGAAATACTTGCGTGTGTTGGCGAATTGTCAAGTCTGTATTTCAGATGCGGTGTCGATATAAAATTCCCATGCCTCCTTCATGAGTCATTGAAGTAAAGCATAGCTTTTTTAATAGCAAGTAGTATTTTATGTTAGAATTAAGAATTATGACTGTAACGTTATCAGTTTATTTTTGTTCTATTAAGCTGGAAAACTGTACGATCCGTCACAAAGTCATCTTGCTCAATAGCAATAGGAGTTATTTATCATAACTCGAGAGCAGTTGATTTTCGCTGTATCTGTGTCCTTAGAACGAAACCATTAGGTACATATATTTATGTAGCTTTAGTATACGTCCTCATCTTTTGTTAGTGTTTGATTGTAAATTAAATCTAGTGCCATGTGTGACGAAAATGTTTCAATCTTGCTATTTTATTGTTTGCTTCTTATTTTGTACATTGTATTCAGTGTCATGTGTTCGGAAGTAATGTGAATTTGAAGTGGGTCTGACGAGTACTCTCTCAAGTCTTCACGTATTAATGACGTTTCATTTTTGTTGAGAATTGGCGTTAGAGAAACTAGAAGAGAAACCGTGCTAGATTCTGTGTCTACTGGGAATAAAACCAAAAACGTTCTTATTTAGAGTGTGTTGTCTTATGAGATGACTTCATGACGCGCTGGAAAATGACCAAGAGATGATTTCAAATGGTGGCTTGCCGTTTTCCCTATCTCAGATAACATTCTAACTCAGAAGATTACGTAACCTTTGTTGACGCCTTTTATCTATCGTTATTCTTCACCCCCCTTCGGAGGGTTCAACTATTATTGTATTAGTGCGAATTAGCCCTCCCTGGAGGAAAATGTGAGGTTTCGAGCTGAGAGTTGAGTAGGCGTTTTTTTTTTGTTGAAATAAAATGTTTTTCATTTAGTTAATGACAATCTTTTTCTGTCGGTTCAATGCTGCCCTGTTTTTCAGCACCTCTGACTATTTTCTTCAATTTTTTTTCGTTTCCTAACCTTCCTTCTCAACTTGCTGTTTCTATGCGCACAGAATCCTGTATGGGAACAACTTTTGTGCATAGATTCCGTTTTCACTTAACTTTGTTGATACTAATTGGTGTCTTCATCCTTCCACTCTGTGAACATCTTTGTTGTGGTAAGAAAAGCTGAAACTAACTTACAATCAATCAGTAAAAAAGCTTTGCTGAAATTAAATATGGAGTTTGGAGAAATCGGCTGTGGGAGCGAGCGGTGGATCCGTTCTGACCAACATTAGCGCTTATGCTGCTGTTTTGCTCACTCGTGTCACTTTCTCTTCGCATATCTTTTGCATTTGATGTTTGATCCACGTATCGAGTGTTGTGGAATCTATATAGTGTTGAATAATTTTTCTAGATTAGTAAATTGTAGTTGAATGTGTGGAAATGGGAGATTTATGAAATAGGTCAAAATTTTTTGTGTGTTCATGCACATGATATTTATATTATGTTCAGGAGCTTTATCGTCTATAATCTTGTGCTTCATGCTAATCGTGTCTGGACCATAGCCTTACGGGGTGTCAAGCGCTGGTGCTTATTAACTGGTGAGTAGAAGTTGTAGATTTTCATGGTTAGTGGGAAGTGCTGCCCTGATTTGAGAAAAATATGTTTGAGTCACATTCGCATTTGTTAGTTAGTTGCACAGACGGGAAGATATCCATCATGATGCAAATGAAGGCACTTTTCTGGCACTCAATAAAATTTTATCGAGATTCACATCAGGTTACGAAGCAGGAAAAAGCTTTGTGTTGTACAGCGATTGCGCTTTTAGTTTTTGTAACATAGTCTAATAGCTCCTATCTGGTTCGGGAGGTGCGCTTATTGGCGATTGCCATTGCCGGTTTTTGGAGATTATTTGCCACTTTTCATGCCATCTTTTCTCCTTCTCCCTGCAGAACTTGCTGTGTCTATGCGGGGGGTATCTTGTGGAGAAACACACTTTGTGGGTAGATTTCTCGTTTTCTAGTCCTTTATGTTCAGTTCTCTTGAGACTGCCTTTTTTATGGCTTTGGAATTTTGAGCTGATATAATTAATTTTCTTGGCATCATTTTCTGCAGATCACTCGTGCAACCAAGCGCAGGACTTACAATGAACTGTATGGAAGCTATGTAGTCGTGTGGCTGAGCTTGTTATTTCTCTGGCCTTTAAAGGACCCTAAAGTATTGTCTTTGCGGCTTGTTATTTTCAGTTGACGTGTTCCAGTCCTACGAGAATCTCTCACTGTACAATTGTCGTAAAATATTTTTGAAAATTAGGCAACACCGAAATGTCACTATTTTTGTGTTATCTCCCCTCAGAGGGATACAACTATTGTATCTATGGGAATTTGCACTCCCAGGAGGAAAATGTGAGGGCCTGAGCCGAAAATTACGTAGGCCTTCTTTTTGTTGAAATAAAATGCTTTTTTTGTTGAGTTAAGGACCACCTTTTTTTTAGTTCACTGCTGTCCTGTTTTTTTAGCACCTACTACTTTCTTCTTCAACTTTTATCTTGTTTCATGAACTTCTTTCTCAACCCACTGTTTCTATGCCCCTTCTGCATAGATTCCGCATTCCCTTAGGGTGCTTACACACAAGAAAACTGAAAGCGAGAAAGCAAGTGAGAGAGAAAGATGTCAGGCGAGATCTATCACACACCAAAAGACAGCCAGTTGGCTCCTGAATGTCATGGAGAGAGGTCTATAACAAAAACATGCGGTACGAGCATGTGTTTGTAACGTTGAATTTCATCCCTACTTCATCCCATTGCTTTAAAATATGTAATCTGTCACTGTGCTTTGGATCTTTTGAGCTAAAAAGGCACAGTACAGCATAAACTTCGAATATAAGGAGTTCAGTCTGTGCTGGAAGAATTGAGCAGCACACCTCCCTTGTTGACATCTCACTGCACGCTGCCAGAAGCTTCCCGCTGCAGCTTTCGAGCGTGAAACCATCTTCGAGTCGCCTTCTCGCTTCAGCCAATCTTCAGTCTTTTTTGCTCGCTCGCTTGCTTGCAGTGTGTGCACTCCCAAATGAATCCATGTTAATCAATTCAAGCTCGCTTGCTTTCTCGCTTGAAATCTTTTGGTGTGCAGGCACCCTTATCTCAATACTAAATGGTGCCTTCCTCCTTCGATACGCTCTTTTTTAGCGGTTAGGGAGGCTTAAGCTAACATATAATCTAATCTTTTGTGTTATCTTCTCTATTATTACCGTGTTTGGGAGAAGCTAGACTTTTTAAAGTTATTTTCCCAATGCTCACTCTGTAGTGAGTTATATCAAATATTAAATGAACCGTAGCCTGGTCACTGTAACATGATCCAGAAACATGGTGGGTTTAATTAGCGCTCTTAGGGGAATATGTGAGGTTCCGAGGTAAAGGTTAGGTAGGCCTTCCTTTTGTTGAAATAAAATAAATTTTTGTTACGGACCATCTTTTTTTCGGTTCACTGCTGTCCTACTTTTCAGCATCTTTGACTATCTTCTTGTTTCACGAACTTCTTTCTCGACATAGTTTCTTTGCATCTCCTGCATTGATTCCACGTTCCCTCAACTCCATACTAAATTGGGCTTTTATTCTTCCTGGCTGTGGAACGCCTTGTTCCGGTAAGTGGGCTTAAACAAAGGTATCTAATGTGACGGTAAAGTTTCGGAATGTGAATTGCATTGATTTTCAAGTACTCAAACGCGGCCTGTGATTGAGGTTCTTATGTGTAGCATGGGAAGCGCGTATTAGGCTGAGGTGTACAACTTCGTTGCAGTGGGGCGAAACGTGCCTCAAAGCTTTTGACGTCAACTACGCGAAAATCTACTCGGGAACTCGGAACAGGAATCTAAAACTAAACGGCCGCAACTCGAAGTCGAAGTGAGGAAGTGCTGATTGAAATGTCCATGTAAAGCGAGCGCTCAACTTCGATGTGACAACACTTCACCTGCTGTTAGAAAAGTGCAGTCTAATTTTTGGAATCTAACTTGAGGAATGAGTGCTTCAGCTTAGAATTTCTTTACTTAGGTGAAGATGAGAAAACTGCAATATGGCCGGGCGCGCTGCGTTGGTACCTCGGGCGATTTCAGCGTGGGTAAGGCGCCCGGCCATAAATGGGTGTGCAGCTGAAACCCCGTAGGGGATTTCGCTGCCCAGTTCGTTCAAATGATCAATGGCTTAGTGAATGAATCATCATGATTGCAGCTGGGCCTAGTAATAAGAGATGATGTGGCTGATAGCTGACTCTGTATTCATGGCGGCTGTCGCCATGTCGATTTTTTGACGGTCACAGCAGTAACAGCTACTCAAAAATCTTTTGAGTTTTAGGGGTTGGCGTAGAAGTCGTTTCGCCTGTGTCTTTCAGTGTTGTCGCTTTGCTACAAATGTCTGAAACCGCATTAGCGAATTACAATAACCTTGCCATCAGTCAGTGATTTTGTAATATTCTCTGACTCGAAGAGTGTCCATGAAGCTGTCCAAGCATACCACAGCAATCACCCAATAATTAGTGACATTGTTGTCCGACTGTCACGTTTTGCCCGGAGCCCGAAGCAAGTGCTAATCTGCTGGGTGCCTGACCATGTAGGGGTGGCCGGCAATGAGAGAGCTGATGCTGAGGCCCGGCATGCTGCTGGATCTGATGACCTGCCGAACAACCCGGGTGTCCCCTGTAGGGATTACTACCCCACTATTAAGTCTACCGTGCGTAATGTGTGGCAACAATGCTGGGACCTGGAAGTAAATAATAAACTGAGAGTACTTTAGCCTATGGTAGGGGAATGGGCTTCAGCTGAATGTCGTAGCCGACATTTGGAGGTGATCTTATGTCGGTTGCGTATCGGGCACTGCCGACTTAACCACGGTCATCTAATGGAGCGTCGCCCACAGCCGCGCTGTAACACCTGTCATGTACCGCTAACGGTGCTACATGTACTTGCCGAATGTCCAAACTTAGCTGCTGTTAGAAGAGAATCCTTCCCTCATCTTCGAGATGCGGACGCCCCGTCGCTGCACATTGGGATGCTTCGTGAGCCCCTCCGTGCTCTTTTCAACCTCGGTGCGCTGGTGACCTTTCTTGCACGAAGCGATTTGATTAGTAAAATATAACGAGCTTTTATGCCCTGAAAACGAAAATTCTTGTGCACTTTGCAAGGGCGAACTCACGCCGAGGTTATAACTTGAGGGGAAGAAATAGCCGAGCGTACCGTGCTGCCACTCTTGTCTTTGTGAGGGGGTTCCAGCACGGGCAAGACGCTCGGCCATAGTGTGGGCGGGTAGCTGGAGCCTCCGTTTTGGGGTCCCAGCTGTTCTCGCACTCTTTACTCTGCTCAAATTTAAAAATCTCGTTTGTTTGTATCAACTCGCGGTGTATACCGACAATTTTTGCAAGTATGACTTGTAGAATGGATCATGCTTATTGAGTGAGAAATTGTAACGTGCTTATGCAAACAAATATAATTGTGTGTGTTGAGGCAATAGAAAATGTGTTGACCACCGAAATAATGTTCTTGAAGTACTATCTCAGAGGTGATGTAGAATTATGGTATCTTCGGCGCGAAATAGTCGGAGCTACTAAAGCGCTAGTAAACTAGGTTACCACTACTACTCGGTGCAATGACAGCCTACCTACTTGCAAGATCTCGTCAATTAAGCTATGTCCGGAAAGTATGGACAGAATTCAAGACCACGACGTATACAATGCAACGATCCCTTAAAAATATGCTTTGCAACTTTGCCACATTGCCAAAGCGACAGCTAAATAGTCTTGGACCGAAGCTGGCGTTAAATGAGTTTAATATTATGTATTTTATACAATATTTAGTCATTTTTGAGCCGTCCATCATGTTTTGAGATGTTGAACAAATTCGATGTGTGAACATGCATTGATAAATTGTACTAATTTTAAAAAGGGTCTGGTTGTATTAAAGAAGGGAATAATAAGAAGGGAAAACATTGTCTCCAATGTTCTGAAGTTTCATTATTTCAACAACCTTGTGATTGAATATAGTGATGCTATACTCGTTGCTTCATTGACCGTCGCACTGCACTAATTACGTCACACTGTAAAGATCAATTCTGTGACGTCATACAGCACGGATGAATTGTGACGTCACACTGCACGGATGAATTCTATGACGTCATACTGCACGAATGAATTTTACTGTGACGTCACGCTACTAAAATGACTGACGTCATACTGCACGAATAGTGCACGTTCTTGTTGACGTCATATTTTGTCACATTGCACGCTCTAAACTTTTCGTTATCACAATGCACGACTGTTGTGACGTCATATTGCAAAAATACTTCATCAAGTACTACTGCAAGAGTATCATTTTAGTGTCAGTGTACAACTGTGTGAGAACATTTTTTGGGACGTCACCCTACACACGACTGGCTGGTGCAGTTATTCTGCACATTACATGCTCTCTTCTGACAGCGCACAAATCCCGCCTATAGATGAGTTACACCACAGAAAATTACCTTCTAAAGCACGAATGCCCATGCAATCCTTAGCATCTCCAAACCAATCTTCTGTGGGTAACTGTTGCAATGTTTTCATTTTTTCTTTACCACATATCTTACTGAAAATGGATAATGGCCATGAACGTTTCTACAATTACGTGCGTAAACTTTGTACTATAATTACAATTCAATTTTAAATCGTAGCATCTTACTCTTAAAAATCCTCGTACTTTCCGCATCTTCATGAGTTTCTAGTAGAAGCAGAAACTCACGAGATCACTGTACATAAGTGTTTTGAGGCATCCCAACAATTAGGATAAAATTAAGTGACCTGAATCGATCAGGACGCAGTGCGTTAAACCCGTGAGTGAACATAATCATGAGAGCCTTCAATAGTGAACTATAATAGTGAAGTAATAAATACGTATGATAAATTTGCTAATGCGAACACCTTACGGATTTGAATATGGAAAGCATCCATCTTTTGATAAATGAAAGATTATAGCAAATGAATCGGCACGATCGAGTATTGTGAAAAATAGGATTTTTCAAGAAACGCAAGTAATCTCTGTGACCTTAGCATTCAGTTCAAAAAAAAAATTATAAATTTTGAATTTTTAGAAAAAAGTCTTGACAAATTAGCTACTGTCATAGAGCGAAACCAGCTCAAGTTTAAACCAGTTTTCCGGTTAGATCGGACATAGCTATGGAGTTACGCATCGTTGCTAGAACACGAGAAAGGAATAACTAAAAGTTGAAGGAATTTCAAAACGAAAGGATTCATTCTTCGGCAATTTATTTCATGCCGATGATAGCAAGGTCCACCGCGCCATTCAGTCGAGCTGAAAAGAAAATCTTCAATTAGAACGGTAACCCATTCAATACAATCTCAATACTCGTTAACACCAAACAGAAGCCTAACTTCTAAAAGTGTTCTATTCTCATCGATATTCTGTTACAAATAGTTGTACCATATACGAGTCACTAAAAATTTCAACCTAATTACTATGCGTAAAATTGATATTCATCCGGATCACGTTCAAAAAGAATGTGTACATTTCTTTGCGAAAAAAAAACTACAAAATATACTTTAAAACAACCCCGGAACTATACGTACAATTCCAAGTCCCCAAGTAGTTTTTCATTTACTACTTCCGAGTTGAATCCTACGAGATCGAACTAATTGTAATGTAACAAGAGAACTGAACCAAAAAATTTTGCAAGCACCCTTAAACCTTGAAACCGCCCTCACGTGGGTCAACGGCTAAGAAATATTCTCACACAATATTCCTTGAGCCAAGTATAAACCTTAGTCTATCAAAAATAATTGCAATTCAATTATAGTGGAGTCGGGTAAGAAATCTGAAATGCCCATGCGTGATGTGATAGAGAATTAGTGAAGATAGTCTAAGCTTCCCTACCACCACAAGTGTGCCAAAACGTCGCAAGAAAGCACCATTTTAGCGTGAAATCACAGGAACGCGGAATCTATACACAAGTTGTGCTTCCACACAAGATCCTCAGTGGATAGAAACAGTAAGTTGATAAAGAGATATTTTACATGAACCAAATTGAATTTAGATATTTTACATAAGCAAACAAGCCATGGTCCCTTATTAAAGAAACTTCATGGCACACATTCCCAATACCCCAAAATTAGATTCCTCAAGAAACCTCAAGAAACGAGCAGCAACTCACCCAGTTACAAAAAATGTTTCCATAAAAAGCATCAGCATTAAAGCAAAACGCAAGCTCAATGCATGGGTAACTCACCTTCTTGAAGCCGATGTCAGCGGCATACTCTCTGAAGCACTGACGGCACATGACCAGGCCATACTTGCGGATCAGACCGTGGCGGTTGGAGCATGCTCGGCTGCACAATAAATCCAAAATTTAGTAACAACCAAACAAGAAAAGCCATCTTTAATAATCACCTTATTTTTATAATTGATTTGTAAATTAATCAACCATCTACATAATTGATTAGTAAAATTTGTACCCAGCTTTTTAGTTCATGGGGAAGCATGAGTACAACAGTGCTAATAGGATTTGAAGTCTTGTGCTGACTAAACAATTGATGAATGAATTGATTTCCAAGACAAACAACTTTCAAACATGCAGTTTGCTGCTGAATTTGGCAGTCTTGCAAATCAATCTTACTATTCATTGAACTGAATTACTGAACATGCAAGACTGAAAAACCATCAGTTCTCTCAGCATAAAATATCAATGTAAATGTTTTATCACATTGAATTATTAATAGAATTCACACTTTCTTCGTTGAATAGGAAAGGTTAGAAACAAAAAATTTAAGATTTTGGGACAAAAATAGCAAACAAGCAAATAAATGAACTCTATGTGGTTAAGCCATTATTAGAGGAGCCACATATTTCGCCAACCTTGAAAGTTTGATTAAAAAGCCTTTGAAGCAGTAATTTCAAAGCTGATAAACAGAGCAATTATACAATGTGAGCCATTCAAGTAAAATTCTATTCATTCTAGTTACAAAAATGGAGATTCACTCTAATTAGGATTTCCAAATTTCTTAAACATCTAATTTTCAAGATTAGATTTCTACAACACAAACAATGATGGTAAGGACTTTTTACAGATGTTTGGTAATAAATTAATCTGTTGTCCATAACCTCATAATGAGATTATTTTTTACAGCAGCTGCACACAAGTATCACATGTGTATATTTCATTTTTCAATTCAGGAATGATTTAGTCTCGGTGTTGAAAATTCAAGCCAAAATTAACATCTAGCAACACAGCTTAGAACTGCTGGATTGATTTTAGGCACAAAATACAACCTACAACTACGTTTGGCCACTTCCTTTCCCACATTTTTTCTAATTCAAGTTTGGGTAGAAAAGTAAACCTTAAATTGATTTTACAGTCTTAACAAACATGCATCACATATTTGTTTCAATCAAGTTTTCACTCTATTTGTAATGCTTAATTCATTCCCTGGTTGTGATCACACAAAATACACCATCACAGCAATAATGGGCATAGCTGCAAGCAAGCTTATGAAAGTTACAAATGTAAGTGGCAAGTTTTTAAAATAAATGAAGTATTTCTATGTGAATTGTGACATGGTAATTATGCTAACAAGAATGAATAAATTTTGGAAATGAATTGATATAATTCAATAAGATTTGGCTATTATGCCATTTGAGCTGTTCAAGACTCATCAAAGGAAAGAATCTAAATTTATTGTCTCTTACCCCAACTTCATTATTTATAGCTTTTTGAAACTTTCTTTGGTCATTATTGATTTTAATGCACTCTGTACTTAGAGAAATTAAAAATTTGGTTCAAGACTTGATAAAAAAACACATTGAAAGACGTTTCACATGGACGATGCTTTGCTCGCAATTGCGTAATGTTTTAGATATGACAATAATTGCCTTTAGGAAGGAATATCATAGTCAGTTGCGTAGTCACCGCATTGTTGGAACACACCCACTTTTTTGCAAAAAAAAGCATTAATTTAACTAAGTTAAGATAAGCTATCTTAGGTTTTTTTAGGTTAGTTTATTTTACTAGCCCAACGTTGCCTAACCTAACCCATCATTACGTCAATACCGTATTGCAGCATATTCACGTGTTTGTTCATTTACTTTTATAAACGGCGTTCCTAGAACTTCAAAGTTAAATAACTCAAAAATATGCATCAGAGAGTAAAATATCATTCATGTAAATTGTTTTAAAATATGCCCCTTTATTGATCCGTGGGAACCAATTGTTTATTTCTGCGAGTGCATTAAAATAAAAATTGACCTTTTCTGATTGTAATTGATTAAAATTTCATCCTTTTAAAATTAAAAGTCGATACAGAGAAGCAAGTGTTAACAAATTTAAAGTATTTTATGCTAGAGCAGTTTAAAAAAAATTAACATAACGTGTGAATAAAATTCAAAATGCTGATATCAAATTTTTTCCTCTTTAAGGGTTATTTATTAGTTGACTAAACCTTAAATTTTTACATACAGAAGTGTAGATCTGAAAAATATTATATTTTGATATTTATGAACACCAAAGGTGTCATATGTAGTCAGTTACTGAGGTTCTTAAATTACTTCAACTGATTAAATACTGAGCGAAGAGGTCAATATTGAATTTAATCTTGTCAACTTTTATAATTTCATTGCAAAATTTAGGCAATTGGAGACATTTAAAAAAGTTTTACACAAATGACATTGTGCTCGCAAATGCTTAGTTTTTGAGATATAGCATAAATAACGCTCAGGTAAGAATAGCATTAAAAGCGGTTTCGATATGGCTCTTCCAGCATTTCGCGGACACGGAACACGTTAAGTGTTTTGGTGGGAGATATTGGCCTTAGTGTGGTTAGTTAAGTTATTTTTGCTCTACTTAGGTTACTTTATTTAACTTAACTAATTTTACCTAACCTAACCTTGCCTATCGTTCCGTCATAACCGTTTTTCCGCATATTTATGTGTCCTTGAACTTGAAGATGAGGGCCGACAGCGTCGGGGCCTTTGTAACGGCCTACAATTCCCTCCACAATACTCACAATTTCACACAAAGAGTTCAGCGTCTGTGTACCAGTGTCCGTTTATGCAATTTTATAAACGACCTTCCTATAACTTGTAAGTTAAATATCTCAAAAATTAAGCATTTGCAAGCACAATGTCATTCAAGTAAAAGACTCCAATAGTGCCATATTACATATTTGTGGCAACGCAACTAATGAAATCATTAACATTAAATTCAATTTTGACCAGCAGAGATTATGGTCCATGTATATGTTCACTAACCACTAGCCCAGTCTGCACAGTATAGCAAATTTGTACTCAAGGAGGCCTAACTCAAGATGTCCAATTACAAAGTTGATCCTAAATTGAAATTAGTGGTAACAATTAATGGTACTTGTGAAGGAGAGGACAACAATTGATTTTCCAATTTTCACTGCTTAAACATGGTTAATTATATAAAAAAAATTCTTCTTTGCACTTTTTGGGAGATATGAGTTTTTACCGAGTTATGGCGGTACGTAAATTTTTGTCTTCGATGACGAATGCGCTTGAATAAACAGCTACTAATCGATTTTTAAAGTTTTGTTGCTTGAATCACGGTAATAACATTGAAACAAACATCTATTCTTCCACACACTTTTTGTGTGCAAATGAGAATTTTACAAGTTAGAGCGGTAGGTTTAGTTGTTGCACAATTAAGCTGTTTAGAGTACAATTGGGTACTTCGTAATTTATTATTTTCCAACCCCGCGGAGCCTGAACCCACTTCTCAGATCTTTTAGTTGATAACACAATAGAAATTATCACCTAAAAATAGCGAGTTATAGCAGTGCGTCAACTTTTGTCTTACATGGCAGGAATGCCCTCGATCATTTGAGCGCGTCGGAAGGGAGAGTCCATCGTAGTGTTGCCATCCGACGCTCTCAATGAATTACTTCCCGCTTCAAACACTAGTTACGGTAACTAATTTACCTCTATAACTTGTTAAATACTCATTTGCCCCCAAAAGTCTGTAGAAAAAAATTTAATTTTGATCTAATTAACTCTGTTTAGGCAGTGAAAAGTGAAAAATTGATTATTGTCCTCTCCTTCACATTTTCTTAATTAACACACACCCATTGTGTCCATATCTCATCAACATTAAAATTGGTCAATACTGAATTTAAGCCTTTCACATAAATTAAAAATTCCATTCCAAAGAATCGCTAAAGGAACACATTTTAGGCGAGCGTCCCCCTTTTGGACCTTTTTTTTTATTATTGAACCTAGAGCAATGAAATTTGGTATACTGTTAGGAAATGCAATTTGGAATCGTTTATCTTCTTTGAAAAAATGCGATTTTCTTGAAAAGAAAATGGGAAACCAGAGAAAACGATATTTAAAGGGGGGGTTTTCAAAAATCATCTCCTCCTACAGTTTTTGAGCTACAGTGATTATTTTGGTATCATTGGATGCGAAAAGACAAGGGCTTTTAAGGATACTATAACACATTCCCCACATGTACAGTTTTGATAAAAAAAAAAATTTTAGAGCAATTTGTTTTTTTAAAAAATTCAGATTTATGACGTCATAACCTGTGAACAATAGGTAGTTGTGAAATCATTTATAGTATCCTTAAAAGCCCTTGTCATTTCGCATCCAATGATACCAAAATAATCACTGTAGCTCAAAAACTGTAGGAGGAGATGATTTTTGA
>JACJUY010005735.1:3678-34689 GCA_014220935.1 Platorchestia sp. MABIK
CGTAGCTACAACAGCAACCGTAGCTACAACAGCAACCGTAGCTACAACAGCAACCGTAGCTACAACAGCAACAACGGTAGCGTGCGTGCGCCGAGAGTAGCAGAGGCTGCAGCACGTAGCGCAGCTCGTCAATTTTGACTCGCATTTTGCTGCTAATCATAGAGCTCTCAAATCTTAGTTTTTTTTTCTAACATTGGTAGTAAAATTTAATGAAGGCACAACCTGTGATTTCAGGCTTCATTTTCGTTTCCGAAACTTCGCTGTTATCGCTGAATTAGTCCCGTATTGTCGATTATTACGTCGATTGTGAAATTTTATGTTCATGAGCGTCAGCGTGCGGTAGTAAGCAAATACTCGCAAATATGATGCCAATTTCAATCTGAGTGCTTGGCTTCCTCAGGCACAGCTCGAGTCTCAGAACTTAACACGTTCATCGTGTATCCGAGGCTGTCAACGGTTGGTTTGGTTAGGTTGTAAGTAGCAGAACAGGGAAATCGACTTTACTGCTCGAATACAGTTTTAGCCTTCCCAAGAAAACTGAAAACACAATTATACGATAGCCTTTCACCTCGTATGATGTCAGTTATTCATTAAACAAGTCTCGAAGCAGATGAAATGTCATTCATTTATATCAGAACAGGAATTAGAAATTTACCGATTGGGACACATCTGGCCCTATGCGCGACGAACGTGTTAAGTGTGCTCCGGCATATGTTCACTCGCAGTCCACTTTATTAAACTCAAATCAAATCGTCAATAGCGCTTTCTAGTTATCTGTGCAGCATTGTGCAATCATTTTCGAATGTATTCGTTTAATTTGTTTCCACCGCATTTTTTAGTGCAACGTCTTTTTTTATGACTATAAATGGACCGGTGGTGATTCGCAAAAATTGCGATTTCGTAATTATTTTGCATAAAATAGCGCTTTGAGCGCTCCTCATCTCCAGAGCACAGAACTTTTCCATGAAATAGAATTAGAGCTTATTTGTTGCGAAACGTACAATTTATTTGTTGTTAAAATTGTCATTTTTTCAAAAATAAATTACCTGTAATTACGCACAATGTCTGCATTTTGGTATTTTTTTTCACCAACTACTGAAACATTTTAAAGTCAAACTGGATAAAAAAATAATAGAGAACCACGGTTCTTATTTCGTGCATCACGGGTATACCTACAGTGAATGTTTCTCCATAGCAAAGAAAGTGCTCTGCTTTGTAAACAACGGTCTTCTGTGTGTCTGCATTAGCGGTTTGAAATTGCTTCGTATTACACCGCGTCTGCTATTCCATGCATGGAGCACCCCGGCCTGATAGCTGTCTCCAGCGAATTTCCATGCCAAATTAAAATTTTGGGTTCGCTTTCTCCACGATCATTTGTAAAGTTTTCGTAATGCTTCAATTATTTGCCTCGAGATTCAATTTCCTCCATACGCTTCGTCCGAGGCCAACGTGCTAGGAATGTGTAGCATGTTGAAGGACTTGCTACTTTTGACCAGAGTTGACGCTGACACTCAACGATTGTGTTAACAATTTGGTTCACAAGACGTATGTGATTATTTTTGCCTAACTGTACGGTTTCTTGAGAACATGTTATGTCTAAATAATGAACAGGAATATTGTTCGTGAGCAATTTAATTTTTTCCTTGTTTTTGACTTCTTAAATAAATTTTGTACATTTTTGTGACGTTTTCGTTGAATTGAATATTTCACTTCAAATACAAATCAGCTTGCCAAAATATAAAATAACTTATGAAGTTTTTAATAACTTGTAGCGAAATGAATTATATCAAACGATAAATTTGCTCCGAGAATAATTCTATCATTTCATTACTAGTAAATTCAAAAAGTCATGGAATAATCAGTTCAAAGTTTACATTTTGTCTCGGTTCACCACAGATGTACCCTGAGTACAGATGCAGAGGTACTTCTTACCGAACAATAGTTTCTCTAACAACAATTCAATGATTCAACGACAACCATAACTATTTGTAGTTAATTAAATTTTGCGTCCTTGCCGACATGGCGGTCGGCGCTGAAGTTAATTAGATGTCAGAAGACTTCCGAATGAAAGTTTGCTGGTCTCATCCTTTCAGGTATTCAAACTCGGTCAATTTTACGCTTTCTGCTCATTGTCGATATCTCGATCATTTCGCTCATCTTGCCAACTACTAACTTCGTAGAGAAAGTGCAACTTCGGATGAATGTGTGTAGTATAGTTGCAAGTTAAGAGTTTTTCGTTTCTTTAGTTCATATTTTTTCGATTGACTTGAAACTCTATCTTTGAACTCAAACTGCATGGTTTTTACGCGTGGTAAATCATGCATTGGATGTTAACTTCGCAATACTCATGATCGCTAAACTCAACGAAGAGGCTCATTCAAGCTCTAGCGCGATCGCCTGACGCTGTGGCCAAACCAGTCCCTTGCGACCTCTGCAACTCCAGTGACGGGCACAGCGCTCTCAAATTGCTCTACAAAGACAGCATGAATATTAAATTTGTCCTTAAACTTGGCGTGAGCCGCTCAACTCGCTGCGAGGTCCATGCCCCGGTGAGACGAAACAAGCATCTTCAGAGGGTTCTGTGCGTCAGGCATGTAATAGAAATAAACGGCATGCGTCCGCTCCGCACTCAAACTTTTGACTTCTGTCGAACGGCAGTCACACTTACTGCTCTGGTGTAGAATTTTCAACGTACGCTGCACAGCTGGCAACATGAGTTCTAGATTGAATTTGCTGCGCTTCACGCGATTTAGAAGAACTGATGCTGCACTCTGTACCAATGTGAGGACATGCATTGACTCAAAATCTTGCCTTTAGTTTGATGTTAAAGCTAAAATCCTATGGAAGAAGCACTGAAAGTCAAGCACCGCGTTTTTTGTTTCTGTGCGAAGCTCTTTTGTTTTAACTTTTTTCGTAGTTCCAGTGTAAAATTAGGATATGTTTTGTAATTCATTTAATTTTCTTTTCACTGAACCAGCCTCTTTATTTAGTTTTGGTGGACTTGATGTACTACTTAATCCATGACTAGATTTACTCATTCCATTCTAAGACTACGGTATAGTTTATCATCGTGATTTAGTGTCTAATAAAGTAATGGTGACATTCAGGGTTCAATTCAGCATATACTACATCAACTCATCGATATACAACTATTGTGTCTATGTGAATTAGCGTTCCCAGGGAGAAAATGAGAGGTCCCGAGCTGAGAGTTAGGTAGGTCTACTTTTTGTGGAAAAAAATACGTGATTTGTTTTGTTGAGGATCATCTTTTTTCGGTTCACTGTTGTCCTGTTTTTCAGCACCTCCAACTGTTTTCTAAAATTTTTATCTTGCTTCAACAATTTCCTCAACTTACCGTTTCAAATCGCAGGGGATCTTGCTTGGGAACACCTTATGCATAGGTTCCGCGTTCTCTGAACTTTATGCAAAACAGTACGTTCATCCTTCCTCTCCTTGGAGCTCCTTTGTTGTGGTTAGGAAGACTGAATAAATGATTCAGTATATACATAAAATGAGCTGCTCTTGTACTGTCGTTTTCAGTGCCACCAAGACAGAGGTCCAAGCTCTCACTAACAGGATTGTGATGGTTCCCACTAATGTGACTCGTAACTTCAAAGAAACATTTGCAGATGCCGAGCAGACTTGTTCAAATGTTCGTAGGAAATTGTTCATGTCATCAACTTCCAGTCCTATGGAGTGAGAGATAAACAAATAATCATTTATATTTGAACATGAGTTTTTCATCAGTGTTTGACAGACGCCTGTGAATAAACTTCCTCTTTGTGCTAGAGCAGTTTGAACTTAACCATTTTATTGAGACATCTATCAGTAAACCTTAAAATACGAAGCAAGACAAATTTTTCAACGCACATTATTTATTTTCGATCTCGACGAACATGACCCATCATGTTCAATAGTTTTTTCTCGGATGAAATCAGGCAACGATTAAGTCTTATGCGTCTGCCTAGTATAGGGCGAACTCTATATTGAGCCAGGTTACGCTGTGCAATTCTAGAACAAAGCCATTATTCAGTATGTTTCTTTTGGCGCTGGCGGGCGGCCAGCAGCCGCACTATAACAGCGCTTATGCTCACAGATTTGGGCGACGCGCAGCTGTGTGTTCGTTACGGTCACTTTTTCTACGCGCCTGGTGCCTTGCGTTCCTTATTGGTCTCTTTGTCTCGTTCATTTGGCTGTCCTGTCGTCCTTCGACGCTTTCTGCCTTCGTTTACCGTTGTGTGTCACGTAGTGTCAAGCTATGTTCCACTTGAAGTTGAGCTATCCATCATATCAACACGCTGTAGAAGTTGTTTGTATGTACACGAATTTCTGTACGATTCTTTCGAGTATATCGACGCAGCTTTGAATACTTCTTGACTCTCGAACTCAATGAGCTGAACGGTGAACCATCAATCTCTCTTCACAGGATCAGCTTCATGAGTGCAATCATCGATCGTATATTTGCATCTCTCCCACTATAGGAGGAACAAAACTTCGGGTATAGTGAAGCGTCGAGTGGAATCGAAATGTTCAGGAAAAAAGGTATCGAATTGTGTCTGCTTTTTTGCTTTTTGTAAACGTTTTTTTCTTTGGTCAAACCTTCGTGAACATTTATTCCCTAGGACCACAATATTAGGAAATGATGGCGGTTATGTTTCTTTAAAGAGTAGCTTGCAATTTTTCATGGCATTTTTACCATGTGTGCCATTATTATTTATTCAAGATTAAAGCTTTGGGTCTCCGTGAAGGTTCACAAAACTTCACATTGAAACTAAAATTGAATCCAGATTTGAAAATATTTGATACGCCATTGCTCGTAACTTTCTGATGTAATATTTTCGATTGCGACACCTTTACTAATCAGTTCACAGCGAAATGCAGGTGTGCAGTGGGCTGTAGTTGTATGCAGGTGTGCAGTGGACGGCAGCGATATACAGGTGTGCAGTGGGCTGCAGCGATATACATGCACATGTGTGCTGTGGGCTGCTGCGATATGCAGGTGTGCACTGGACGGCAGCGATATGCAGGTGTGCACTGGGCTGCAGCGATATACATGTACATGTCTGCTGAGGGCTGCAGCGATATGCAGGTGTGCAGTGGGCTGCAAAGATGTGCAGGTGTGCACTGGACGGCAGCGATATACAGCCCCACAACACAACGCTGCCAACGCCTTCAGTTGAAGGGTTTCTCTCGGTCCCGACGGCCGGAGCACCTCAGTCCGAGTCGTGATTTGTTTTTTGTTGGATTCTACCGATCACATTTGTGTTTCTCAATTATTTCAATTTAGCGTTTTACCACGACTCGCTTCTTCGGTTGTCGTTTAGTGTACTGTTTGGACTCCGTTGAAAAGCTGATCTCAACTTGATGGCGCCAAAAAGTTACAGCGCTTCTGTACCGACGAACGTGTTCCACGTGGCTGCATAATCTCGTGTTCTTAATCGTATGCCCTAATTTTGCCTTCCACCTTGTGGAAATGGTCTGTTTACTGTTGCTCATGTGCCTTGCCTGCGGAATTTTTATGAAAATATTACTTTTTTTATCGTTCTTTTAGGCGCTGCCAGGCGAGATACTGTGAGGGCGTAGTGACAGTGAAGGACGCACTCGAGAAGGAGTTAGTGGGTGGCTGAATTCATTTTAAGTTATGACCTTCTAAACCCTTGTGTTAATGTTTGATCCAAATGCTTCTATGAAATGATTGCGGAAGTGTAAACATAAAATTTTCCCACACCGCGAAATGCGTAGCTGAATTTCTTTTTAGAGGAAAGTTAAACACAAAATATCCCTATTAAGTGAAATGCCTCACTGAATTTTCTAATGGTCACCACGTGGTGTGAATCTACGTGGCTCCATTTCGTTCTTTGTCATCAAGCTTCGCTGGGCACACCAACACACACACGTAAGAGCACCTCAAACTTGTCCTTATTTTGAATCACAAATCATTGTGGGTGAAGCCTTCACCAACGAGACTGCCTTGATATGTGTCTATTTTTCTGACTGGCTAAATTCAAGGTTAGATCATCAAAACAATGAAGTATTATTGATTGCAGTTCTTAATACTGATGTGTTAAATTTACTTTATGTCGCATTTTCGTGCTCAATCCTATGTAGGTAGGTCAGAACTTTGATTTAGATGCAATAATTTTTTTCATCTTTATTTTAAGACTTAATTTATTTTACTATCCAATAACAATTTAAATTATAGATGTACTAGTATCACTTGCATTACGTGTTGCTCAAATGATCTAAATTCATATTCATTAATGAATTTAGTGAATAGAGCGCTGATACTGACTGCTTTTAGCTTGTTTTTAGACCTTCCATGTACCTTTTTTGGGAGAGACAAAGGGTTCCTAAGTTCGTCTCTAGACAATGGAAGTTCTCAAAAGTGTGCATTCTATAAAGTTAGCGCTTTTAGAGCTAAATCTTAGAACTAATCCATAAATTATAATAGTTACGCCTACAAAAAGCATTTGGTGTAACTCGGGTTGTATTTATTTTTTTCCTGTATCGTTTCCTAGATGATTGCGGTAAAGATTGCCATTCAGAACATCTTGGGACTTAGGGTTCTTCGAGGAACCTGAGCCTCGCTCCAATTATTTGCTGATAGTATCTGTTCTAGTCGATATACCTCTGGAAAGTAGCACTCTTCGGTGGCTGCCCAATTTACTCGCCACAAAACAACAATACCTGATGGAAGCATTATAATATATTGTCCGAGTTTCAAAACAACTTATAGAATCTACGCTGTAGCAGTTTCTGCTTGTTTGGGAGAAGGTTCATTGGTTTTTAAGCTGTAGATGAATTATTGTTGATTTTTGAAGGATGAGTGTGTTACGCGTTAGAAAGATTATAGCAGAAAAAATGTTTTTTTCATCGTGCATATTATACTACGATGAGTTCAGACTTCGCATGTTTCCACTTCGTGGGTAAATTTTTCTATCCAGGGGATTTTACAATCATATTCTCATACTTATTTTTATTATTATTATTCACTCCTGTGTACTCATGTTTTTCTCGTACATTTGTGTCGATGTAAACATTGAAGTTTCATGTGGTGAAGCTATCATTGTGAAGTTCTAAGTTCCAGCCTCAGAACTTGAGCACACCGGTGGCACAGCTCTGACCAGCAGCGCAGTAGCGAGGACATGATCCCTGCTGCTGTGGCGAGCGGCGTACGGGAGTGAGCGAAGTGTGAATCTCGGAGTGAGCGACGTGCAAGTGACCGTGAGGTCTGCTCAGTGTTCTATAGATAGTGGCCATGGTTTCCAAGATATTTTACGTCGGAGGCTGCTCCAGTTCTTTGAAGTTGACTGAGCCACGACGCGATCGAGCCACAGTACGCTAGCGTGGCCAAGTCAACTTAGCAGAACTTGCATTGGCAGGTGTACTGCTACAATGACGTACAATGTTTTGTAAATCTGTCCGCAGCACCGCAAGTTTACTTTGCGGCTTCCTTTCTTCCGCGTGCGCTCTCTGTATATAACGCCCGAGATAACGAGTTGTACTGTACAAAATTTTTTATCTATTCTAGATTGATTTTTGTTCTATATTTCTCATTTTATTTGGCTTCCTATACATTTCATTCCAATACCAGCTCGCCCTTCACATCTGAATTTACGGTTGGATGAACTTTTTTAGTACCGCATCAAAATGATATACAAAGTTCGTATGACAATCGCGAGTGAATTCAGCAAAAGAATTCAAGTTCAGCGTCTGATAAAATTTCGTATCCAATCCGTACGATTTTCTACCTGCCCCGCTTAAAAAAAATTATCTTGCCATTCTTTCTTAGCACACTGCTTCATTTTGCTCCAATTTTTTATTTAGATTATTTCATCTCAGATTTAAGTTTTCAGATATGATGATTAAAAGGTTAACCTATGGAACTGTTCTCATTCTATTTACATCCCAATTTTTACCACTGTGCACAATTTAGCTCTTGCTTTAGATTGAAATAATGTTTTGATCTTCGGTGTAGATTATCCCACCAAGTCGCCATCATTGTTTTGTTCGTAGTTTCCGCACGCTGATGTTCATCGTAATGGATGTTCTTTTTTCTTTATTATTAATTGTCGTGACATTTCTATTCGCCACATTCATTTATTTTCTACACTCCATTAATCATGAGAAAGTATGTTTTGAGCTGCCACCAGCCCGATGTTTGGGCAAATAATATTTAAAGTAAATATTTATCAATAAGGGTCGTCATAATTAATTTATTATCTCTGTTCTTCGGTAAGCGTGAGGTCAGAGCTGAAGGCTGTTATTAACGTGCATTTTATCATCATCATCTCTTTATCATCATCTCTTTTCATCACCTCTTCCTAACTTACAAAGGAAATTAAAGACACGAAAGATTACAAAGGTTCGCTATTAATGCTGACATCTATCATGCCACAATGCTGTTGAGGGAGAAGCTGGTTAGACACATAGTAAATATGTTTAACTTATATGCGGGGTCCAGTTTGGGCGTTGATGAAGTAAGTACGAGGAGGCTGGCTGCTTTTACGATACGATTCTAATTAATTAGACTAATTAGAACAAGTCGAATCTCCATTAAATTTAGAGTCAACTGTCACTTTTACAATCGTTCAAAACAAAGCGGGTCCATCACCAAAGGCGACGAACCGCAGAGGAAGACACCAATAGGCTTAAAAGATTTTGTATCGTTTCTCTTCAATAAAGTTATTGAGCGTGCCTTGACTGCCTTTGACGAACCCCCGCGTTAGACTGCCCGCGTAAGACGGCCCACTCCGCTTGAGGGACTGTCGGCGCGTCTCCTACGTTAGCGAACAAACACGTTAGGGACAGACGTGGTAGAACAGCAGTTAATTGCTACTAAGTGAAAAGCCCACGATAGTGATGAACATTAATTAGGATCCCGCATTCTATCTATAGCAATTAATAATATCCTGGATGATTAAGATTTCAAATACAAGAAGTACATTGTGATAGGGGAATAAGAAAGTGGTATCCGATAACTCGAAGTTGTGATCCCTCGGTTGCGTCGTGGTGGTGATGTAGAGGAGGGAAGCTGGTGGTGATGGTAAGGCGTCGCGTCGACTGGCGATGTTTAGTGGTAGAAGATGTTGTAGGCGATGTTTCGTGAAATGGCACGAGAGGCAGATTGTGGAGTTGCTTCGAAGTTGTACTTATCCGCGAGAGTATATCTTTATATACGCGGTTCTTTTCGAGGAGATGAAAGTCGTTGGCCAGACGTAGCATTTCAGTATTCCTCGTAGCGATTTCTTTATAATTAAAGATGTAGGGCAGTTATATCGTGAGAATATAGCATAAAAATTAGTCGACAACTTAGTTCCTAGTTGTGACCTCATTTTGCACCTCTCCAAAATTTCAGCACGATATATTTATTATCAGTTACCAAAATTACATTAAGGCACGGCCACCTTCATTGCTTAAATTTTCATCAATCTCGCTTGCCTCGATCATTGTCCTTTTTTCTGTCTCTGTCACATGATTTCCTAATGACGACATGCTTTTCTTTATCTCCGGTAATTTGAAAAAAAATTTAACTTTTTCTTTAATCAACTTTTATGATATCCTAAATCACTTCTAGGGTTAATTGAATGATTCATTTTTATAAATGTTACAATAAAATGTTTGACGCAAAAATCGACTTCTCGAAAACCTCAAAATAGGTCACTAAAGTTGTTTCATGTTCCCTGTTTTAACTGGCAAATCTTTAATCAATGAAACTTTGAATTACGGGATCTGCTAAAATTTCCTAATTCTTCTCTTGAAGCATCGTTAGAAGCGACCTAGAAATTCATGGTCCCCTGAGTAACTCTATTTCAAAAAGTAGACCAACTTTGTGCGAATCCTCTTGAATTTTCTGTGCGTAAATGTGTGGTTATTCTGACACATATTTCACTTTGTGAAATTTATTTGACTCTTCCGATAATGATCGACAAAACTAAATCTATGATAAAGTTTTTTTCAATTCAAACCTCAACATTCGAGCTTATCTCACCCTCGTGATTTCATTAACGTATTGATATATTCCTAAATATTCCTAGTATATTTGATATACCTAGTGTTTCGACTTTCGTTTCTGATTTTAAAATTTTCCAAAAATTTCTCTCTGGGATAGAATTTTTGATGACTGAGTGCGCAAAACAAAAGTGTCGTTCACCTATTTTCATCATTTGAACTACTAATCTATAAAACTACGAATCTATAAAACTACGAATCTATAAAACTACAAATCTATAGAACTACTAATCTATTCCCCAATCCCTTTGAATCTTTCATAAAATTGTATATATCACTTATCATCTTCGCTCGGTGTATATTCTGAAGCTACCCTTTCATCATGGAAATTCTTGTAAATGTATGCATGAATCGGAAAGAACGAGTGTCATAACCCTGTGGGAGTCGTAGGTGGATAACTCTGCTAGACGAACTCTATTGGCTTTTCTCACCCACTAAATATTTCAGATCTGTATGACGGTGCAGCTGAAGCCTTGGCTTGTTCAAATCCCTTGAGACTGTTGGTGTTCATAGCAGTTGCGAGAACACTTCATGTCCTGTGGCAAAATAAATGTCGGAACTTGAGGGCGGAAGTTGGAGCAGTTGCAGCACCCTTGCTTTTATTGCCGTCGTCCTGTACACGGTTAGCCAGCAGATGTGAATCAGTGCAAGTGTCCACCATCTCAAAAGTTTGTTTTGAACTTCATGCTGGCATTCTTAATAACAGCGAACGACGATCCAAAGAAAGTAATTTAATATGCATGAAATGCGCTATTTTAGCCCTACCTTATGAATCCCTTGGAATAAACTTACTTTACTTTTCATCGCTGTCATGGCAGCTAAAAATTAGAAACGACAGATTAGTCACAAACACTTGTACGTTTTCCCAACCCTTATTATACCATTTCTACACCCCTGGCGGCATTCCCGAGAATGTTTTATCTCTCCTTGACCTGGGAAAATTTGATTGCAAGGAAGATTTTATTGCAATATCTCTGTCAATCGCTCTCTAAATAATTATCCCCTAAGTTTTTCATACTTTTTTTTGTGTCGCTTTTATTGTGACTTTGGTGCTTCAGCTTTCAACAGCAGAATGGCATTTTGTTTTTTCGGCTTTTCTAAGCGCAAGGGATCATGTTCAGAAACACACCTTGTGCAAAGATTTCGCGTGCCCTCCACTCCTTACTAAACGTTGGTTTCATTCTTTTTACCTTTGGAACACCTTTGTTGTGGCTAGAAAGGCTTGAACTAAATGATTTGACATTATAGTCTAATCCGTTTCTTCGGTAATTTTCTGTACAGAAATTTTTTCCTATTGTGTTACTTGTGTTTTCAAAAACTGACAAGTTCATTCCTTGGTGCACATTTTTAACTACGTTTTCTGATTTGAATAAATCACGTCTGTTCAGCATTATACTAATTTTTTGTATGAGCAGAGCATTGCAGGCAGAACTTGTTCTATATTCGGTGCGCAAAGTTTATTTATCCTAAATTATTTTATCCGGCTGTTGCCATTATCGTTTTTCTTGCGTTGCGTTTTTGGAATTCATGTATTTACCGTACTGCTGTTTAAATTTTTTTACAGGCGACACCATGGCATTTTTTCCTGACATCATTTTTGTGACAATAAATTAGTCGAGCTGCAAGGATGGGGCAAATTTTTCTGGTGCGCGTGCGGTCATTTTGCGAGTCAAAATTTAGAACGCGCTTGTGTAAGACCTTCAGCTTGTGCATACAACATCTTCAGCTCATGAATGTAAGATCTTCAGCGTGTGTGCACAAGATCTGCTTGAGTTTGGAAGATCTTTTGCTTGCGTACACATCTTCAGCGTGCATTGACAAGATCTTCAGCGTGCATTGACAAGATCTTCAGCGTGCAAGATTTTCGACCTGCTTCTCTCACTAAACAAAAAAATCCTTCATTGTTTGTGCTACATTAAAAACTTGAGCAGATTTCAGTGCATCGAAATTATTTCCCGAATTCGAACATTTCTATTTATAATTCGCGTGCCGTTGCCACGTACAAATCTTCCTATGTCCATTCAACTGCAAAGTATCAATTGGTCACACGATGCAGTACACCTCACTGAAACAGGTTTAGCATTTTCATCTTAATACTTGAACCTAATTTTATCAATCGCGCCATAAAAAGAGCAGCAGAGAAGAGACTGTCGGTATTGTGTGCTCACTTACTTGGCCTTCGCTTCCTCACTAGAAACAGTAAATTAAAGCGGCTGTGCCGGTCCGCATGTGATGAATTGCCGGCGCCGGTGCTAGTAATGGTTCTAACTTGATTGATCTGAAATTAATGTCGACTGGAATTAATAGAACTCCTATACTCGGGCCCGAATATTGCACATTTCGGGACTCCTTTACGACCGTTTATTAGGATATCAATGCGATAAGTTGAAGATTAATGTAAGCGGCTCACTATGATGCTGAACAGGCGAAATGCTGCGTCTTGAATATGACCATAACCAACCTTTTCTAAAGTTACAAAATACCTGAATTCTGCCGATCATACTTTGCATTCCAGTCCTCAACACAATTTATCGCCAGTGCAAGCACGAAGTAATGGTTTGCAATGTTAGGAACCGTTCGTTCATTATGACATGCTGAGCGAAACCAATTAGCGTTGAAGACAGCAGCGCTTCTGCTTCCCCCTTGGTTTGCGAGTTGAGCACGCAGTTTCTGATGACATCTGACCCGAATTGGTGAAAATTCTTGAAAAATATCGGTAACCCATCATTCCAGAATCCTGCTCAATGTTTAGTGTTCCTCACGTTTCGAATGTTGATTATAAACTATATGCGATGATTCGGAGAATATATTGATGATTCCATAATATTTTAAGTGTATTTGAACAGTATGTTCAAAATTGCACACGACCTTATCTTCCAACCGACTGCATCTGCGGCTCAGGAATTGCGCATTAAATGATATGCCAGGAATGCTCAGCAAGAATCTTATCGGAGAAAGTTTCTAACAACATTCTCATCGAAAATTAAAGTAGGTGTGCCTCTAAATGATAATATTCAAATCAATTTTTAAGGTATTTCAACCTATTATGTTTGGAAAAATTTACCCAGTGAGGCACTGGGTAAATTTTTCCAAACATAATAGCTTGAAATACCTTAACAATTTAAAATACCTCAACGGCAGTACTCAAGATGCTGAGCGCTGGCTCCAAAGTCCACGTCACGTCGAACGAAAATCTCCTGAACTTACCATCCTTTAACATCTAAAAAGTCCCGAAGCCTACAAGTTCCCCCATTTTATTTTCTACTGGTAGACATTACCAGTCAAAAATGACGGGATTCTATATTTTCCATAAATAAATCTTGCAGGTGTGGATGACAAGCAAACATACTCATCCTTTCAGTACTCGCGGTTCAAATATTCTTGTACTTGTGTATTAGTGAAACTCGTATCACAGATACGGTCATTAAGCATCTTTATGAGCGTCACAGACACACACACACCAACAACGCAAGCAACAAGTGTATTTTGTTATTCTATTCTTATTAGCCAGGAAGTTCTTGAAAAATTGCTAAATCTTTTTCATCGCGATAAGCTGCATGTCCTTAACAATAGATTCAATTTTCATGCAAAATGATTGACTTGCAAACAAAAGTGATCCCATGCCAAGTTTTTTATATCATTTGAATGGGATCTATGAAACCAACCTAACAAGCAAATTCCCCCATTCTGCTTAAAAACATGGGAGAAAATAAAGACAAAAAATACATTTATTTATAAATTTATGGAGGCACCTTACGTTTTATGATATAGTGTTGATTATTACCTCAGTAGCAATAAACCAATGCTTTAAGATGCCATTATTACCGTGAGCTAATACTCAAAAAGCCCATTCCACGCAATGCACACCAATACTTGCTTAAAATACCACCTTATTTTCTAAAGTACCTTGCATCTTCTTGATGTCTTCAATTTTGTCCGCGCGCCTTCGCAATCTCTTGGACGCTGAGCTACTGTCCTGCTATGCAGAATATCTGCAGCTTAGATTAAGTTTATTTTAATGTCAATAAAATACAAAATTTACAAAGTAAATAATTAAAGGAAATAAATAATTAATCAGTAAATATTAATACTANAGTGAGGGCTGGTGACAAGTGAAGTGAGGGCTGGTGACAAGTGAAGTGCGGGCTGGTGGCAAGTGACGTGTGGGCTGGTGGCAAGTGAAGTGCGGGCTGGTGGCAAGTGAAGTGTGGGCTGGTGACAAGTGAAGTGAGGGCTGGTGGCAAGTGAAGTGTGTGCTGGTGGCAAGTGAAGTGCAGGCTGGTGGCAAATATTTTGATCAAGCTAGTGCTCACGCTATAGATACCTTTGATACCTCGATCAAGAGACATTTGCTTTATTGTTAAAATTTATCAGAAGCGTCATGAGAAATTCCCAATATGTATTACGTTCCAAGTTGTGGAAAAAAATGTTTGCATGTAATCGGGAATTCAAAGACAACGCGAGGCCGAGTGAGGGCAGGAGGTCGTACCGTTGACGTCGAGGACGTTGATGCTGAGTGTGGTGTTGGTGCTGGCGGTGCCGTCGGTGGCGGTAACGCTGAGGCGGTGTGTGTCCCGCCGCTCTCGGTCCAGCCGCCGCTCCACCACCACCTGCCCACCGCCACCCTCAACTGGTAACATCTATGCAGTGTGTGACCTCATGCGGGCTTTGAATTCTAGTCTACCGTCAATACAAATTAACACTTTGACTGTGATGGGTTAAGCTGAAGTTCAATATTTAACTCACATTAAGGTCAAAAGTTATTAGCAATTTTATAAATACCAAACATTAACTGATTCTATTAAATACTATTAATTTGAAATGATTGTTAACATTTCTCCAAACAACCCATTAATGGCCTGTTTCGCAGTTGGAAAAACTTGAGCACGACCCATCGATGGGTTGTATCGCAAGTAATGTGGTAAATATTCAAGTCATTCAGATATTGAGATGTCTAAAATTTATTTTAACAATTTTAACAATTTTAAACAATTTTAACAATACAAACAATTTATTTACCACAAGTGATACAGCAATAGATGGTATCTTAATTCTAGTACAATGGATACATTTGAGTATAGCTACAAGAATTGTGGGTCCGAATAAGTTGAGCGACTTCTAGGGCATCCTATCATCAACGCGACTTAAAGGTGTACAGTTATGTCTAAATTAGGAACATCCTAGACTGATCAATACATTGGTTCTCTTATGATTCGATGCGTAATTTTGAAAAAATAGTTAATTTGAGCTAGATGGGAACAGTTTATCAAAAAAGCAATTAGGAACAGGCTTAAGATCTATGTCATTAATCTTTGTGAATTTTTTTTCTTATACAGTTTTTCGACCTTGCAAAACTGTTCCAGTTCAACACGTGTTAAAATACGAAGATGATCACTTATCACCTTTAATGAAAAACACTCAAATGTTCAAATTCCAATGTTCTTTTATTGACGATGATAAGTGATTATCTTCGTATTTTAACATGTGTTGAACTGGAATATAGTAAATTTTTTTATCAGGATAAATCAGATAGCAGAAAAGAAAAACTTGCGTTATAACCTTATGTGATTCATATTTAGATAGGAAGAGGGATTCAAGATTCGTTTTGAAAGCTTTGCAAGAACTTCTTTCATGGATCTCAGGAGGGATCGCATTCCAATTCTTAGTTCCTATGAAGAGGATACTGTGTTGTGACAGAGATTTTGAATAATAAGGAAGTAGGAAGTTACTTTTATTTCGGGTTAAATAATCATGATTTTGAGTTTGTGCAGTTAATAATTGTTTGAGTTCTCTGTCGTCATCAGCTGTTTGAGTTCTCTGTCAATGTTATATACAGAAAATTACATATGGAGAGCTTGTGGAGACCCAAATGCTTGAATATTTTTGAATAAATCTTTTGTGTGAGCATTTTATGCTAATTTCTTCACCGCTTTAATGGCTTGTATTTACAGCCCAACGAGCAAATTGTTTTATTTTTTTAGTTCCGTGCCAAACTTCTATTCCATATTGTAGATCTGGTGAAATGACCGATCGAGAAAGTATTTTAGAAGCTTCTCCAGGCAAAGGTTTAATACTTTGTGAAAGATTCCAACGGATTTGGATGATTTAGGAATTTGGAACTGATATGTGCAATTTGCTCATTGAATGTCAGATGTTTATCTAATATAATGCTCAGGAACTCACAGGAGTTGGTTTCTTCAATTTCACCATCGCCAATCTTAATGTGCGTAAGAGGCACATGTCACTTGTTTGAGAATATAATGTATTTTGTCTTATCTATCGATATTGAGGTATATTTTATTAGCTTTGGTGTATTGAAATAATTTTCATTTGGAAGAGCCGCAGAGAGCGTTCTGTCGTCGGCAAAAAGTATGAATTTGAAAAATGATGTAGAATGAACAATATCGTTGGTGAAGATTAAAAATAGGAGAGGCCCAAGAACCGACCCTTGGGGTACTCCATGGCTGATTGTCAGTAGTTCCGATTGTGTATCGTCAAGGCCAACATCTTGCTTCCAAATTGTTTAGTATGATTTTAACCAATCTTGTGCAACTCCTCTAATGCCATAACAGTGTAGTTTTGATATTAAAACAGTATAGTTTTGATATTGTCCACGCGATCGGATGCTTTTCGGAAATCAAGAAACACGGAGAAAATAAGTTTTCCATTATCTTTAGTCGAGTAAATGTATTGTAAATGATTTAGCACACAGCCTGTGTTGTCGATACTTCAGAACGAAAACCGTATTGTTTATCGTACAGAAAAGATTTTTGTTCAAAATATGAGTACACTATATTCTTTGGGTCTGTAATTATTAATGCAAGTTTTACCGCAATTTTTAAATATAGGAATCACTCTGGCAATTTTGATGGAGTTCGGAAAAATATCCTGGAGAAGTGATTGGGTAATAATATTAGATCCGCACAGTGCTCTTATATCAGCTATAGCCTTAAGAACTTTAACTGAAAGCGTTTTTAATTCACTTGATTTATTTTTTCATGTTGTTTATGCACGCAAAACATCGGATGACTTAGTTTGCTTTAAAAAAAGAGTTATGTTCCCGAATATGGCCCATGTATTCCAAGTGATCTGTAAGCTCACTAGAAACTTTTGCCTATGTTTACAAAAAAGTAGTTACACACTGTTGCAATGTTTTTTTTTTCGTGATATTTTACATTATCTTGAACAATGGTCTCAATCGTTTTCGTTGCATTGTTATTCGGTTTATAGCATGTATTAAGCAAGCGCCAAGTTTTTTAGTATAAGTTTTGTATTCAGTAAATTTACTCGTAAAGTAGTTTTTTTTCGATGTTCGTACTCGATTTGTCACATTATTTCTGAATCTGTAATGAATTTCTTTCGAATTTTGTCCTTCGTAGAGTAAGGATGCCCGAACACCAAAAGACTTGAAGTGAGAAAGCAAGCGAGCTTGAATTGATTTACATGGATTCCTATGGGAGTGCAGACACAGAAAGCGAGCAAGCGAGAAAGACTGAAAATAGTTAAAAGCGAGAAGCGGGTTCAAAGCTGGTTTCACGCTTGAGAGCTGCAGCGAGAAGTCTCTGTCTGAGTCTGTCAGTGCGCTAGGAGAGGTCGACGAGGGATGTGTGCGGCTCAATTCCTCCAGCATAAATTGAACTCCTGACATCCGAAGTTAATGCAGTACTGTGTCTTTGGAATTCAAAAGATCCAAAGCACAGCAACAGATTACGTATTTCAAAGCAATGGGATGAAATAGGAATGAAATACAACATTACAAACTCATGCTTGTACCGCAGGTCTAAGAGACAGTCCACTCTCCATGACAGTCAGGCGTGAACTGCAGTACTGGAGCCATCTTTTGGTGTGAGGCTTGTCTCGCCTCACATCTTCTTTCACTCTCGCTTGTTTTCTCACTTTCAGTCTTTTGGTGTGTAAGCACCCTAAGGCTAGGTACGCTTGACGTTTTTTATATTGATCACGATGTCGAACTTGATAACTCACAATAGTAACTTGATAAAAATATGATGTCAGGTCTGATATGCTTTTTCCAACAGTCGGCTCGTGCATCACATTTGCATTCCATCTTGCCCATGTTTTCAGATGAAAATTTTTTTACCATCAACCTGGGTAACATTCAGTTATCCGTGCTTGACAAAGCCGAGTCACATCCGTTTTAAAGTAAAGATACGTATTTTCCAACTATTTCGTGCGAGGAGCTCTAAGGGAATTAATGATGTTTTCTTCAAACCAATTTTATGCAAGGAATTTCGTTTGGAAAGCTCTCCCGTTACATCAATGAGGGTAGTGCCACATCTGTATTGATGTTCTGCATTAATGAGGAAATGAGACGTTGTTCAAACATTTGGCATCCAGTTTGTCATCAAAATGAAAGGTGGTCTATGCATGCAAGACTGTAAACGCTACGTTGAAGAGTTCGCACTCAAACTAGGAAGAAAAGCCAAGAGAAATATGTGAGCTTGCACCTCTCCTGTATGCTTGATACGGAAGTTGATATTTGGATCCCCCGCCGTTATGAAGAAGCGCAGATGCGACCGCTGCTCGTCCGCATCCGACGTCGACAGACTGAGGACCGTGTGGCCGATGTTTGCTCCTTCAGACACTGGGGCAAAAATTAGCTTCAAATAATGTGGAGCTTGGTGAGGAAATAACAGAAAATAACAGTGTATTTTTAAAAGAAAACACACTTTCTCAGTGATTTATCGCTACGCTACGCTCGAGTCATTCGAAGAATATTTCTGTTTTGGCAGGGGCATTTTCAGGTTATTACGTGAAGGATCGACACAGATGCACAGTAGAAGACATAAAAGCAATCTTGGAGTAACCAAGTGCTAAGGTAGGGAAGCCTATAACAGTTTGACCATAAGCCCTTTGCTCAATATGCAGAGTCCCTCTCCTCTGTATTTGTACACGGAAGCCTCAGCGAAGACAGCAAAGTTTCTGAGGCACACTAAATGACAGAACCTTCATCATTAGTTCTTATAACACGGGGAAATTATTGCATAAAAATTCAAAATCACTATTACAAGACAAGTGAAAAATAAAAATAAGATTTCACTTTATGAGTTCCCCAAGTTATTGTGTAAATTACAGAAAAGACATAGGAAAATCATAAGTGAAAAGATTTAATCAAAATGGAGAAAATATTACTCTAGTCGTGTGAGCAAAAGGTATATTTATAGAATAGTGTTGTTGCTTAGTGTTAGGGTTGGTATCTTCGCAAAACGATACATGTTACGAGCTGGGTTATGTTGGCACCTTAGCTTGAAAACGCGTGTTTTTGAAGATTACCTTTGTCACACTGACGAAAAGTATACGCAAGGTAAAAAGCAGTGAAAAACTGATAATTTCGTGCGCACAATAGTTCTTTTCAGTAGACTGAGTAGACTAGTGTATTTGATCGCCGTTAATGTCAGCACTGAAGGTAAGAAAATTTGCTTTCATGTAGATACACCAACTGGCAGAACAAACCTGAAGTTCTGTAGATGTCTCTCTGAAAGACAGGTGGGTTGTCATTGACGTCTGTTACTGTTATCCTGACAGAACACGAAGATGACAGAGCTTCCGTCCCTCCATCAGTGGCGGTAACAGAGAAGCTGTAGAGCTGAAGAGACTCTCTGTCCAGAGGCGAGACGAGCACCACAGCGCCGGACACCGGCGACACTTGGAAAGTTTTGCGCACGATGGACGGAGTGTGACTTGAGAAATTGTATTGTATCTGTAATGGATCAGAAGCACTATTGGACCCCTCATCAAAATTAGATTAAATGGTACTAAAAGTGAGTTAGAGCACGTAGCAATGACGTAAATAGGAAGGTTACTCGCATGTTGGGTCTAACAATTCGTTAACATCCTCATTCCTGCACGAAGGGATTATGAAAGTCCTCCCTTCCTGTGTTTTGACTAATTCCTCTCAAATGTGTAACATGCCTAAAATATGACATAATCTCTTAGGAGTCTCGTTTTATTCGAGATGCATTTTGCAGAAAAGCTTATTTATTTTGGCCATCAGCAAGTTTTGGGAATTGGGATTGAGTGAAAATGAAGCATTAGCTTACCCATCATCCATGTGCCACTGACCTGTCCATTTACGCCTTCATCGCTGTCAGAGGCGCTGAGCAGCAGCACGGTGGTGCCCAGGTCGCTGTCCTCAGGCACCGCCACCGAGTACGAGGATGAGGTGAAGCGAGGAGCGTTGTCGTTCACATCCATTACCTGCCACAGAACACAAGCGCTCACTCTAGCTCTGGAACCTAAAGCTAATTTGCAAATAACTGAATGTAAAACTGAATGTAAAGCTCAAAATTTACTTCTATTATACAATGCTCGTAATCTATACATTAATAGCCTACGAACAGAAAATGTTCATTAAGTTTTGAGTGACAAAGAGTGACAAAGTCAATTAGTTTTACTGAATACGTTCTAATTAGGCATGCAAACCATCGGTTCGTTTCCACACTGGGGAACAAGATGGTGAACATTATTGCACAACGAGTATCTAAGAAATCTTTCCCACATTTTGGAACATTGTGGTGGCCATGTTCATTGAATATTTGTTTTCAGCATTGAATAAATTTTTTAGTACTTGAAGGGCTTCAAAATATATTCATTACCGTTGAAGAATTAGACAATCGTGCGCTCATTTCATATATTTCTTTTTGCAGAGTATTATACCAACTCTTATTTCTTAGATTTGAATATCAATTTCTCTTATGTGTAAAAACAACATTTGTATTTTATATTTGAATTTCAATTTCAACATGATTGTAAACGATTGACTCACATTCAGAATCGGATTATCTTCTGAAACCTTAAAATACAACATACATATTTACTTAGGCTGCTGTTCATAGCTTAGAGCTATGTATTTATCATTTATTCAATGTTTATCTTTAGTTTCAGCTCAGTTGGGATAAGTTTGAAAGAAGAGACATGAGTTCAAGGGGTATGCAGAATATCTGCAGCTTAGATTAAGTTTATTTTAATGGCAATAAAATACAAAATTTACTAAGTAAATAATTAAAGGAAATAAATAATTAATCGGTAAATATTAATACTATTAAAATTATACCATTCGATCATATGAGGAGAAAAAAGTGTACTCAAATTTCGCATCCCCCATAAGACCATATTAGCTTCGAACTTTTATCAACCCCAAAAAACTGATGTCGTTCGAAGTTTTCATTTTCCACGCAGTCCCGTACCAGAACCTGTTGCGCTGCTGTTCAACGCAACTACTGCGCATTAAACCGAGTGTCCGTCCGGTCAAGCGTCAGAGCTGCTCTATTTGGTCCGGC
The DNA here is from genome assembly GCA_014220935.1 of Platorchestia sp. MABIK. Taxonomy (NCBI): domain Eukaryota; kingdom Metazoa; phylum Arthropoda; class Malacostraca; order Amphipoda; family Talitridae; genus Platorchestia; species Platorchestia sp. MABIK. The sequence goes on from JACJUY010005735.1 coordinate 24,987, forward strand.
CGTGATCAGTTGGGTTCCGGTACCCTTCAAGCAGCACTTCAAGACGAGATACTCTTCGTTCTCAGCGGCAGGCGACTCAATGGTTCTGAAATTTTCTACCAACTTCAATTCGTCTACCTGGATCCCGAAATTCTCCGTGGAGTTTTAACTTGAGTAAATCACCTTCAAGATGAGCGCTTAAACCGGAAGCAGCGAGGGACGGCAGCGGGCTACTGGCGTCGCATGGACGGAAGACACCCGAGGCCCTCGGAGGTTCGTCCTTTTCTAAATGAAATGAGGTCTTTTCGGGGGCTAGTGTGAGATTTGGGTGCTTTGCTCCTCATAATATTTTATCCGCAAATGAAACTAATACGAATACTTAAAAACTTCTTTGAACTTAAAAACTTCTTTGAACTTGAAAACTTCTTTGAACTTGAAAACTTCTTTGAAACTTGAAAACTTCTTTGAAACTTAAAAACTTCTTTGAAACTTGAAAACTTCTTTGAAACTTAAAAACTTCTTTGAAACTTGAAAACTTCTTTGAACTTAAAAACTTCTTTGAAACTTGAAAACTTCTTTGAAACTTAAAAACTTCTTTGAAACTTAAAAACTTCTTTGAAACTTAAAAACTTCTTTGAAACTTAAAAACTTCTTTGAAACTTAAAAACTTCTTTGAAACTTAAAACCTTCTTTGAAACTTAAAAACTTCTTTGAATGTCTGCGGGACCTGCATAAACTTTGACCTGCAAGTTTATACTAAGATTTCCAGTTGTCGACCAACTTCTATTACATTCGTACCATTTTGTTGTCACACAGGTTGTTCGGGTCCGTGCCGGCTGCTGCGAGTCCGGTGCCTGCGTGGTGTTCGCTCGCTCTTCTGCCTCGACCTGTCTCGGACTTATAACCTTGCAGCAGATTTTACGAGCACCTAATTTTAAATCGGTTTAAACCCATTCCGCAAACGTAATAAACTACTGAATCTGGAGCAGATTTTTTATACCTTAATCATTCTGTTGCAGCATTTTGTACAAGGGGCACCATTTGGCGGAAATTGTTTCGCTTTTGTTGGCACAGTCCTCTACCTTTGTAAAGAAAGGTCGTTAGGCACAGCCTGCTGCGTCTGTAACAGCACACGCATCTCAACGAGACCAGAAGGGGGCATGAAAAGAGTGATGTAAAGGAAACAGAGACACCCAAACGGAAAGTAGGTTGCACGGTACGCCGAGTACTTTTGCTAGAAAGCAAAAAAAAAGAAACTGAAAAGATCAACAAAAACATATGACTGAAATCTTTAAGAGACTCGCTGAGAAAATCCAGTCCCCTCAGTAGGTATTACACACCTCACACTCACAACCCAGCGTCCACCCAGTGGCAATCTTTTTTCTTCAAACTTTTGAGCTGTGTTATAAAACTTGCAGATTAGAGTGTTGCCAAATATCGCAAATTTTAAATTATGAAATATTAAGATTGACTCTAATAGGTTAATCTTGAAATAAAATGCTGAAAGCCATTATAAATATGAGCATTTCAGAAGTGTTACTAAAGCTAACAGTTCTAGCGCTATTACATAAAATGGATTGTGACTTTCTTATATTTGACGATTAGTTTTATGAGGATTGTTATCTGATAGTTTCATGGCAGAGAATCATATTTGGCGTGATCATTCTTCCGCTGCTAAATCATTCAATCATAAAATAATCCAACTATTAATTATTCTGTGACCAAGTTTATCATCAACATTGTGATGCAGCGTAGGTGGAAACAGATGTTCTTCATTCAAAACGTCTCATTTGTTAAGTGTAAACACCCCCCTCCCCCCCTCGCTCTCTGAAACTTCGATCGATCAAAATGCTTGTGCTCCGCTGATTTAAAAAATTGAAAGTTATTATAAGACAGTTGAAAGAGTGAGACAGTAAGTTTTATTGATTTGTGATTTTCGTGCCATGTTGACGACGACGTAATTGTAGAGATACTTAAATCTTGGTTGTAATATCCGTAGGCTGAATGCAAACAGCTTGACTTTGTACAGAAAGTATGCACTATTATTGGAAAAGAACGCCTTTAATCGTGAAGAAAGACATAAGAGTCATCAGCATTGATCTGAGCGTTGAAATTTATTCATGTAGTATCTTAATATCCCAAATACTTTGAAACAGCATCATTGAAAAATGAAATGAGGGTGAGCACATGAAAACCTGTCACACATTTTACTCCATAGTGCACGACCAACTGCTACTCATCTTACTTTACACGACCAACTGTTACTCATCTTACTTTACACAACCAACTGTTACTCATCCTACTTTACACAACCAACTGTTACTCATCTTACTTTACACGACCAACTGACACATATATCACTTTCTTCAACCAGCTACCACACATCTAACTCTAGTTTAATTGCCATTCTGATGAATACCTTGTGGTAAATTCGATACTCGATAAATTCGAAAAACCTAGCATAAATCCAACTGTGTAGAGAAACCGACCGGAAATCCCATTCTGCATAAATATCAGCTGCAAAGTCTTTGTGACTCAAGATTCTACTCAGCCAAAAATCTATCAAGAGTGCATGTAATGCAACTTTCTTTTTGAAAAAACACATGAACACAAAGCTGTAAAGCTTATTTCAGAACTCAGAATAAATACAGACACTCTTTTTTCTTCTAAAAAATGGTACGAACAACATGCAACAAGCAGTTTCTTTCAAAATTTAGTACAAACAGGAGCACGGAACGTTGCTTCAAAAAAACAGTTCAGACACAAGCAAGCAATATTCCTTTCGCAGCCCTGCAGTGTGAACACAAACACGCCAAGTCTCTCTTGAAATTTGGTATGAACACGACATGCAAGTTTTTCAAAACTCAGTTTGGAGATTTTAGATGAGTTAACTTGAAAATAAACTCTGTTACAACTAATAACTTGCTGAGCACACAAATGTGAGCAACGCCAATTCTAAAGAAATACTGATGAACAGTGACTACCTTTCGCTTTTTGAGGAGGATGAAGCTTTGCTAAAGAAAATTTACGTACCATAAGTGAAACGCAGCCATAAAATTTACGGGAGTGGTGAGTTCAAATCTTACAGAACTGAGTGCTTGCAATTGCAGGAGCGGAAAAAAAAAACTAAAGTTAGGCCAGTTTGGTGTTGGACACAACTTGACTCACGACGAGGGAGAGCGTCATGTAGTGGAGGGCGGGAGGCGAGGTGAGGGAACTGTTGAGCACCACCAGCGTGTGCACCCTGCGCACCTCCCTGTCCAACCGCCCCTGCACCACCACGTGGCCTGACGGCGTCACTGCGAACTGCTGCTGATCTCCGCCCTCTCCTGGCATCGGTAGGAGCGGCTCATGTAACGCGTGCGCGTAAGTACAAATTTTATTGGGGGAAATGTGTCTCTATTGTTACTCCTATGCTCTCAGAAACGAAAAAAAAGTCTAGGTAATAAGAGAATTATTCTAAATAATTATTTCTGTATTGAAGCAGTAAATGAAACCCTAACAATATTCTTTCATGCTTTGACCAGTAATATAATGAAACAAAATATGTTAACAATGTTTGCTTTGTCTCTTAAACAGCAGAGTCATGTGGAAAAAATTAGTATCTGAAAATGCCTGCTTTCAAGAGAACATTTAGATCAAATAAAATAGAACAAAATGAAAAAGTTAAGAACTAAGTACAGGTCATCAGCTAAAAAATTAAATCTTCTGCAGTAAGTGAGCGCTACATAGTAAAATGAGTGAAAAGAAAATGTGTTGAACTGACCATGCGTGAGCTGGAGCGGAGCACCATCGGAGGATGCATAGGATTCTTGTTCCACGAGCGCGTACTTGACTAGCAGCGGTCCTTTCACCCACAGCGATGTGACCACAGTTCCTGGCAACACGCATGTCTCATCTAGTTTTTCTAGGGATTTAATACTCCATTGCCTTCTCAACGGCTTTACTATGTATAGCATCACACGTTTAGCATAATGTCTCTCCAGGGCCTGGAACATAATGTACACACAAGCCATGAGAATCATAACAGCAATCGCAACAAAGCAAATGCGCTAACTGTGCTGTTCCGCTGTGACCAGGCCATCCAACCCGCGTGCTGCCTCCTTACGTGGACATGCATTGTGTGCAGACTGTGTTTTACCATTCTCAATAGACTGGGAATGGAATTTTGTTGCTCTCTAATAAATAGAAATTTCGTTCTTTCACAACAAGATTGTAATGCATAAAAAAGTGTCGGCCTTTCTTCGTAAAAGGAGCTTCATTCGTCTCTTGTCAGTGAATGAAAGGTGTGTTTCCTACAATTTGATTTTTACTTCTTGGCATTTTCTTTCATTTCATTTTTGTTTCTGCAGGCTAAAAGATAGTTGAAGATAGGCATGAAAATCAAACGGTGGTCTCACGTAGATTTCGAGCTCACTTCCGCTGAGAAGTTGCCCATTTAAAATTTATTGATGCCTTACAAATGTAAGATTAACAAGTACTCTCAAAACTTTACTTGCACGTTGGAAAAATTTTATCCATTTATTTTTATTATTTCAAGTAGAACAAGAACGGAAGACTTAATTAATAAATCCTTTCAACCACGATGACTCCACTGACAGTTTGGCTCAATTACGGTCAGAGTGAGTGTGATGTACCTGTGTGTGTGTGTGTGTGTACATGTTAGTGTGTGAAATCTTCACATGGGGATAAATGTACACGTCTGGATTTGACAAATGCTCACGTAATTGTGAAAGATAAACCACGTCTCCACTACTTATAAGCAGAAAGTTTTTCACATTCGGGACGGAGCGTGACACTGATGAATCTAACAAAGCAAATGCATTACATTCCCGATGAACCTCATTCTGCTCGTTTCTTGAACTTCGATTTGTTCACTGTTTTGAATCAAATCCTCAGCAATTTTCCGTTCATTTACATCATCAATGTAGAGTCTGCAGCCTAAAAATGAGTAGAAATGCGCCATATCGTTTCCAGACAAATGGTTCTGAAAGATGATGCTCTTCTAAATCTTGTATTTTAAACACTTTGAGTTTTACAACGAAAGGAAAGAGCAGAAATTTACTTCTTCGAGATAAATCTAAATTAAAAGTTCGTTGCACATTAGCAGTTTAAGAAAGGTTGCGTTCTACGGGACAAAATTTTCCTGCATTCAGATAAAATGCAAGTTTTGTACGTTCGTTTTTGTTACAAGTTAGTTTTCAATAGAAATACGTAATTCAGTCGAAAAGCGCTTTTTTTTGTGATCGTGTGACAACATCAGGACTCACCTTTGGCTGCGTCTTCCGGCAGGAAGAACTGAGCAAAGGAGCGCGGGCAGCGAGGCAAGGCTGTGGCTGCAGTGTGGACGGTGACGGTGACGGGCACCTCGGTGTGCTGGGGAGGACTGCCTCGGTCGGTGGCGCGGGCGAAGAACTGGAACACTTCGCCTGCTGCGGGCCGAAAGTAGCTGGATATAGCGCTTCCTACACTAACACAATACTTTACACCGCGCGGATAAGTTTTGTTAAGGAATTCTGTAGCATGGTGCACGTCTGCATTTCTCCGTTTTGATGTTCATCATGAATGTCATGAGTCACCTTATGACAAAATACTTAGTAATTACTGGAACATTCCGCAGTTTGTGAATTTAAGTTTGCACTCAAAGTTAAATGACGTTCAGTTTCTTGCACGATTCCATTAATAATTCGCATAGTGAGAAACGCAAGACATCTAATCAGCTCTGCAGATGTCCACTAGCGCACAGGCTTCAGAAATATTTAACCTGTAGTTCAGTGTTCACTACTAGCATGCTAAGAAAAACAGTGTGCTTCACAAATGCTGCTTACGCACGAAGAAGCGGAAAACCAAGTGTGCTGCAAGTCTCGAGTAGGACTCTTGCGTTGGGAGCAAGCAGAGATCACGTCATCAATTGTAGGGCTGAAACCAAACTATATCAGCATTTTTAATCAATATTTCACTAATTCGTACGCACTTTATGAATAAAGATCCTTACCCAAGCCTTTTGGAGCCCGCATGAGGGAGAGCTCCCCCGAGGCGACGTCCACACGGAAGAGGTTCTTGGCTTCGCTGGCTGCGACGTCGTAGAGCTGGTAGGTGACCTCACTGTTGATGCCTGAGTCGGCGTCTGCAGCATTCAGCTGTCGGGGCACAGTGAAAAAAATTTTACACAGTGTTTATTCGTTCCTACGGCACTGGGGCATGAATTGAAAGTTTGATGTCAAGATTGGGAGAAGAAAAGATTGGAGGTAGATAGGGGATAGTGGACTGACTGAATCAAAATACGATCACTACAGGGACTGAAGGAAGTGATGCTTCTCAAATACAGCAGATTTCACCCACTGAGCAACACTAAATTTTGAGGTTTATGCTCGTATGCAGTAACTGTGTGCATCATTGGAAGGAGGGCACATTTGAGGGCAATCTATAACAAATGACGTGTAAAAATTATTCCAACAAGATGTGAACAACTGCGCATGAATAAATTCCTTTATCCCAGCTATTCTGTTAAGGGAATCTCGTAAAATGGACGCATTGCTCAAGGTTGCAAACATACATTAGAGAGCAGGGAGGGTAGGGTGAGCAGGGAGAGTAGGGTGAGCAGGGAGAGTAGCGTGATCAGGGAGAGTAGCGTGAGGCATCTACAGGGCGAGTGTAGGTCTCCGTTTTCAGTTACGGGCTATCTGCAATTCTGAGCGCACTAAATTCTCAGTGTACAAATGATCAATTGAAGTTTACACGCATTTACTGTGTGTTTTGATGGCGCGGGAGCACACCGCTGCTCAGCAGCATCTGGCTGCTCATAGCTGCGAGAGGCAGACTCAGTTCTAGCAATTGATGGTTAATTCACCGAGTCTTTCGAAACATTTAGCTTTCTCATTTTTACAAGCGACGATTTTTCACTTGCCAATTTTATTATATGATACCTGAGACATTGCTTCTCAGTGTCATTCCTCAATAGTAAATTTTCATTTCTCAAGATTCATATATGTTAGTCCATTGATGAATTCTTTAAAAGGAATATGCAAGTTTTGACTGATATAAAAACTGAAACTCCAACCACACGAGGCACAGCACCTTTCATGTCAGCATTTGACCACACTCAATTGAAAATTGCATCGTATTGTTTACACTCGTCTTTTGCGTGAAGTGAGCGAAAAATGATCATATTCTGCCTTCACTTTGACGACAAGATACGTGTAGCGGACCTTAAAAAACTGCCCCACCTGTATGAAGTGACAGAACACGTGTTGCACACCTACAGAAGGACCTGCCCCACCTGTATGAAGTGACAGAACACGTGTTGCACACCTTCAGAAGGACCTCCGCCACCTGTATGAAGTGACAGAACACGTGTTGCACACCTTCAGAAGGACCTGCCCCTCTCGGGCGCTGTCGACTAGGTCGGCCTGGTAGTGGGGCAGGCTGAAGACTGGCGCGTTGTCGTTGGTGTCCCGTACGTGGACCACCACGCGGCAGTAGTCGCGCTTGCCTCCTCCGTCGGTGGCGGCCACCACCAGCATATAGGAACTGCGGGTCTCTCTGTCCAGGGGCGCCTCGGTGTACAGCGTGCCTGTGTGTGTGTGGAGCGTGTTGAGAGGCGGGGTGCACGTGACGCCGTGGCTTATGGTGCTGTGTGCCTGCACTGGCTGCACACCAGGCCACCGTGTGAGTGTGCCTGCACTGGCTGCACACCAGGCCACCGTGTGTGTGTGTGCCTGCACTGGCTGCACACCAGGCCACCGTGTGTGTGTGCCTGCACTGGCTGCACACCAGGCCACCGTGTGTGTGTGCCTGCACTGGCTGCACACCAGGCCACCGTGTGTGTGTGCCTGCACTGGCTGCACACCATGCCACCGTGTGTGTGTGCCTGCACTGGCTGCACACCAGGCCACAGTGCACCAATTTGCACAGCAGTTCACTGTGTAATACTAAGTAATAATGAGCAAAATAAGAATGGATTTCGTTAAATAGGATCTTATTTCGACCTACATTTTTTTGCTCTTCAAAAGGAAGTACCATGAAACCAAAATTTTAATTTTGCAGAACGTGAGCTCCTGAGCCGTTTTTGAACACCTTCATGAAAATGCTTATTTTTGTTGCCAAGACTGTATCACAACAAGCGAGGAATTTTGATGAATTAATTTTCTTTGGCCTATTTTATGAATGATAATTTACACCACGTGGCAACAGAGTAAGCGGCGATTCCTTGCTATCTAAGCACCACAGAATTTAGTTCATGTTAGAATGTCTTCAAACTTACAGTAACAATTAAATCGCCGGTGTGATTATAACATTGAAATACGTAGCATTTGAATGCTACCTTCAATTGTTTGAATGTTGTTGCTTTATTTCTATTATCCGTCTGATACTTTTTGTTTACCATCCGTCTGGTTCTCTTTTGACCATCATCCGCCTAGTTCTCATTTGTGTTCCATCTTCATCGTTCTCTTAGTATGCAGGATCCACCCCAACACCACAGCACTCTGCAGCGTGATACCTTGACACCAGTAGCCTCGTCGCCCAGTGCACAGGCCCTGCACTCCCACCACGCTCCTGAGGGCGGGAGAGGCACTTCAACTCACCGTCGGCGTCGAGGGAGAACACTTGCGAGAGCGCGTCGTCCTGGAGAGCAAAGCTGAGGCGGCCGAACTCGGCGGCGTCCTGGTCACGAGCGCTGAGGCGCAGCACCGGCGTGCCCGGGGCAGTGTTCTCCGGCACGGCGCCTTCGTAGCGCGCCTGTGAGAACCTGCGGTGGCAGCAGCTCCAAGTTAACTTTCCCTACCTCGCTAGAATGTTGTTTAGTCTAAAGAGCGCTTAAGCAAATACATTTAAGAGAAGACTTAAATTCGACGCAGTAAGTAAATATAACTTTAACGGGTCGCTAAGCCTGTTACGCAAAACTGACAGCAAATAAACTACTGCTGAAAGCAGATATACTGCTACTGACAGCAGACAAACCTCAGCTGACAGCAGACGGTGTTGCTGTCGATCCTGTTTCGTGATGGCCGCTTTGCGTCAATAGTTCGTCAATCAAGCACAATTGTTGAGCTCTCTACTTGAGCACAAAGAAATCCTCTTTGATCAAAACGATACATTTGTTGTTGCTTGCTAAAATATTCACGCTGGTAACCTTCTATCAAGTTCTGCGTAAGAAATGACATCGCAGTTAACATCCTGCAGAAATCGGAACAGCAATTATCTTCTCTATCTCCTGCTTGCTGCCTAGGAAAATCAATATCACAGTTTGAAATGAAGTAATAAAAATGTTGTGAAGACAACATTAATGTTTATTTCTTGTTATGGTCCTCTTTCGTCTCTGCTTCACACTTTTGGTAGAGTCGCTACTCCATGCATGCTTCAATGCTTATGCCTCTAAAAGTAGGACGACAATGCATACACCTTTTTTCGTTTTATAACCACACGTCAAAACAATATAGCAACAGTTTGCACAATCATGTAACACCGAATAAAAAACAATAACAGCTGCTCAAAATATAGCAACATCCAGTACAAATCCAGTGACGATGCTGTAAAATTGAAAACAGATGCAAAATGTAATGACATAGACAAATAAATGTAACGTTGCTCCAAATTGTATAACACTCTCAGAATGTTGCAACAGGCGTTCATTTTCTTTAACAAATAATCAAATCTTGTAACAATGCTTCAAATAGCCAGTATCACAGGTTCAAAATAATGTAACAGATGCAAAAAATAGTAA
>JACJUY010005736.1:25324-35912 GCA_014220935.1 Platorchestia sp. MABIK
ATCGCATAGTAGCTTTATTTGTACTGAAGGAAGATGAAGATTTAATTTTCTGAAATAAACGCCTGTAAAAAAGGCGGAAAAACTTCACGTAGATCGCTTTTTTCGGCTAATTCTTAATTGCGAAATATTAATAAATTGTAACGGTAACAAACATATTTTATTTTATGTCATGCACACTTTTTTCGACATTTTTAAATTTTTTTCATAGAATCTATCTTGAATTAGAGTTTCTAGGGCTCATTGGTTGAACATCAATTTCCAACGTTCTCTAAAAAATTTTACAACAGTCAACGCTTGCCATTCTAGGACCATTTGCACTCGTTTGACAGACCCTTTTGTTTCTAGTTTTCAAAGTGTGATATAGTTTTGTTTTGCTCTGTACATCTTGTCCGAGATTTCCAGACACGGACTGACTGGTGTAAAATGCTGCTGTCAACGGGCGAATCTGTGGTCTCTCTCGTGCTATGAAGGTCGCTCGGGGCCTTGAATTGGAAAAACACTTCCACTATGATCTCATCTCCCCCATGTCGCACTCTGATGAAAAAATTTGAAAGGTTGCAACAAGATTCAATTTTTTTTAGCAAAATTTTGTTTGATCCCTCACTGTTTCAAAAGAAAAACAATCACATAACCTTGAAAGATCTTTCCTTATTCCTTACGAAAAATAAAGAAGTTTAAGAAGTCAAGTTAACCAGCAAATTTCAAATTAAATCGTGGAAATTTACAATTCACAGAGTGTTTTGAAACCTTTAATGATTAAGAAGAAATTTTATTTCTATTCATGCATATGGCTGACATCAGTAGATATGATATTTCCGATTAGTTACAACCTCCCTAGTTCAGAAACACCCACCTCTAGCTTGGTTTAGATCTAATTTTAGCGCTCTGCGTGCGCAGAGCTGTCCAACTTGCTACTGTTAGATGTATGCTCTTGATTTAAGGCTCTTCTTTTTCTACCTCCTACTTGCCGCCGAAACACAGCCTTTCCAATACGCCGGCCTGATCCGAAGAAACCGAAGACATCGACACTAATTTTCTCGGAGGTTCTTGTTCACGGCTGAAGAAGAGCTTGCAAAAGTTTTTCTACTTGGAGAAGACTACACGACTTTCGTTCTTGAAGCTGCAAAACAACTGAAAGTTTTCGAAGTAATCTAAGCCAGCCATGAGTCTCAGTTTTTACATACTGCTTCGAATTCGAAGAACTTCTCTCATCTTCACTATTTCTACATCGTTTGATTTACTTTTGGACGTTGGGAAGAGAAAAAAGAACGACAGTCGGAGAGAGATTTCGCTTCACGGAGTTAAAGCAGAATTTTTAAAACTTCAAAATACTCAGGGTATAGAAAAGAATAAATTTAGAATGAAATATCGATTTTTACTGTAAACGTTTCACAATGAAACAAGGAACATTTTCAACGCAAGTCTTCCTTTTTTCGAGTTGCACTTCTTACGTACCGAAAAGACACGTATTGGGGTAGAACTCAGTGTTGGTTGGGTTGTTAAATGAGGTTCTTTTCAAATCGGATTCATCCAGAATCCATAGAAGAAGACTGCGTTAAGGTAGTGTCGCCGATTTTATATTCATTTACAATGAAATGAATACATTTGTACTTTTGTAAACTTTGACCAATGAAACATTTGGCATTTATATCACTCTCATGTGATTCATACAGACCTTCTACTTGAATATGTTTTGCAATCCCGATTCTATAAAAACACAATCCTAATCTGAAAATCCACATAGAATTTAGATGAAAAATAAGTTAAAGAACCTTAACACCACCGATTACATAGTGCAAATTTCTGCTCGGTGATAAAAGAATGACAAACGTGAGTGTTCAGCAGACGATGCCCTGCTTCATAATTTCTGCCTCTTCACTCCGCATGCTTCTAATCAGTAGCGCAGCCAGGTGGGGGCCACGGGGGCCATGCCCTTCCCCCGAAATGTTGAGCTGGGGCCTAGTTTCAGTCTCCGTTTTAAGTAAAGAAAAAATAAGGTTGTTGAAAATTAATGTCTGCTGATGTAAAAACGTAACAATTTATAAAGAGCAAGCAACATACCCAGATTCACTTAGAAAAATTAACGCTGCCCGACAATGACGAAAATTGTTTCAGAATTCACCCCCAGATTCGGAAATTATTCAAAATCATATTCTTCACAACAAGATAGTTACTGCAAAATAATTCATCTTCTAAAAATGTTCTAAAAAAACGAATGAAAAATGCATCATCTCAACGCCGACTGATTGAACAGCTGAGTGAAAATGAAATTAGAGTAGATTGACTGCTATGGTACATTTTCAAATTTACTGTGTAAAAAAGGGAACGCCTGAAGTTTTTCCCGACGATTTTTTTTCGAATCTGGTTGAGACATGTTTCCCCGACGAATTTATTGTTTTCCCATTCCATTATAACAATACCAGCTTTACATTCTTTTAGACCAAATACTGGCTTCCTGACAAGCAGTTAAGCGCAGACATACTGCCCACTGACATGTCAGCCTCTTTCCTTTAAGTCGGTATAAAGTCGGAGACGACCATTTGAAAGTCATAAAATACTCAGTCTCGGATCATGAGAAATTCTCGTTTCAAAGGTCGGGACGACTTCTGGAGAGGTCGGCCGTCCTTACTAAAGTACTATAGACGGTCATACTTAGGGCCATAAGCGGGAGCACTTAAACGGTGCCATCGCATTGGAAAAGCGTTACGAGCGCTTCCAGAGTCGCCCAAATGACGAGTGTCGGGGCCTTGATTGAGGGTGCTACGTTAAAGTGGCTTTTACTCAAGATAAAACCAATAAAATTGGAAGATTTTCATCATCAAGTGACACTGTGAGTGTTTTCACTCAAAGAAGCGATGAACTCGTTAAAATATTTGAAGAGTTGCATTTTACCAGCACAACGCATGCGCATGACGGTATTCCATTGAAATGGTTCCTCTGCTCAATTGTTGATTTCTTTCTGATCTTTGGTGAATTAAAAATCATTTTGGCATTGGTATCAGAAGGATGCACTTAGATATACACATCTGTACGGAGTCAAACTATTTAGGTCCCAAAACAAATAGATGAGCATACTCTCAACAGACACACTTAATATTCTTACTGCACCCTCCAAAAATATGTCAGGTAGATGTTTATCCCCACACACTTTAATCAATTAGCATAATAAACCATTTTCCATTACTGAAACTTCAATCATTTATGTACATTATGAGCATTGAGGATATTTGGTCTGGATATCTTTATCATAATTCAATCAACTCACCCTGTGCTAGCTAAAAAGGTCTTCTTGAGGCAGTCGAAGCGTTGCCCACCTCAAGATATCCTAATGAACTCATTAATACTTGGAACGCTATTCTCAAAAAAATATTTTCGTACACATTTCTCAAACAATCAATTTATGATGACTAAAATCATCTCCTGCAAATGATCGCAAATCAAATAAGAAACTATATGATAGATTATGCTTCAGTAGCCCGTCCACAACGTTGGCTTAGGTCACCCACTGCTCACAACTCAAACGAATTGAATTTTTTTATGACTAATGAGCTCTGCCGTTCGCCCAGAAACAAGCCTGATGACGTTAAAATCGAATAAGGTGATTCATTTCAAGGGATTTTTAGCAGTTGCTTAGCTGTGAATGAGTTTGCAATGCAACTCTCACTCAAGTGCGAGTGTGACCGAAAGAAATCAAATTATTTATTTACTGCAGCTGAAATAAGTCGTATCAACGGATAAAACAGCAAACAAAACTGTAATGTTTGCTTGTGTTGGATTCACACATTTGCTGCAAATCAACACGTGAGGACTTTTCTGTCCGTGTGTTGCAGCATTTGGGAGGTGCTGAAAATGAAGGGCCATTTTTAAGGCGCTCGTTTTCCTTGACAAGTTATAGTGCAAAAAGTGTTCAGCCGTTTTGCCTCAATTTCTAGTGTGCTCATTGAAAAGGTGACTCCAATACTGAAATTTCAGTTTCAAGACAAATCGTCGAACGGAGGCAAAATTGTAAACTATTGAAATACCCAGTGAATAGGAGAGCCAGCTGGCGTCGCCATGATGTCATTTGTGACATCACTTTGTCAAAAATTCGATATAAAACATGTAAATCAATTCATTGCGTTTAGGCTAGTTTATCTATTGTTGAAATGGGTTATGTTAGGTGAGGTGAGATTAGTTCCTTATAGCTCATTTCGAGAAAAGTAATACAAATTTCTATGTTTTAGCACCGATTCTGTAAAACCCTCATATTTTAAAATCTTCCGGACGTCCAATTTCTGGGACGTATATATAATTGACATATATATATATGCAAAATAACTCTGATGATAAACATTGAACATAATGTCAAACGTATACTCATAGAATTCTGAGTTAAATGCATACACATGTGTGCCAAGTTATTATTCGTGTTACTTCATGATATATCACAAGTTATTATTCATGTCACTTCATAATATACCACCAGGAAGGTCGGCACTGAAGCCTTATTGCTCATTTGGCCAGCAATGCTGGTATTGTTGACGGTTGAATATTAGGTATTTTCTTGCATCATTTAGGTAACAGTGTGCGTGCAAGTGGGAAATTTATCTTTCCAGAGTGTCTACCCTCCATCAAGTCCTCGGTTACGACACGGTAGGTGAACGTAACTAAGGGTAGCACTTGCATCCATTTCCATCGCAAAAATGCATGGGATATCGTACCGTCCCTTTAGCTTAATTCTGGTCGTATACAGTGATTGGGTTGGTTCATATGACCACTGGTCGCTCCAGTCGCCACTTGACAGTACATCGTTTTAAATATTATTTCTTCCTTATTGAATAAGACCGGATGATCAAATTCCTCTTATGAGGAGCAAGAAATATTGCACGTAACATTCATTCTACCGTAGGCGCCAACTCATCCGAATATTGTGGACAAAATCTTCAGATTTCTTTCAATGGCTTAAATGTGAGAATCAATGCTTGCACTAGATGAACAATTCCTATTTCCTAAAAAATTAATATTAAATAAAACTGCAAAAAGATAAGAATTTTAAATTCATTTACTTTCCAATTTTTTAAAGCGTCATGACACTCTAAACCAATATCTGAAACGAGTTTCCAAATTCTGTAAAATATGTTACTGTTGCAAAATGGTCAAAATTGACGTAAGGACACGGTTCAAGCGTAGTTACGGAAAATCGTAGATTTGTAATTTATAAACTCATATTATAGAGAATTTTCTTGCGCATCCAACGGTATAATTTGCTCTCAAGGGCATGCATTGGTTCGTCTCCTAGACAGGGTACAAGACGCGCACTTGCGTGACCTTGGCGAGCGCCAATGGATGGGGGACCTTCCCCTCCCCCCCTTTTACGAGTTAGTTTTGAGCGTTCTTCTGCGGGAATAGCAAGAGTTCATTCATGGCCTTGCTCGAAATGCTCTCGAACTCAAGCGAAAAATTCTAACACTCAGTGATGATGTAATTGAGTGTTTGTTTTGAATCCGGCTGCTTGAAGTCATCAACTAATTAGCTTGTTGTGTAAACATCTAAGCGCCTCCCGCAGTTTTGAAGCTACAGGAAGGGCAAATATATCAACCAGACGGACTTAAAGAGAGCTATGAAGCAAGCTAGTTGATTTCAAAAAAGACTTAGTTGGGAAAAAAGAAAATTTTAAGAAAAACGGCTGTCCAGAAAATTAGCATGTTTGGTCTTTTGATAATAGATCCTTTCCCACAGTTTCAGAGGCACAGGAATAACAAATATATTAATTGATAGCACTCAAATAGTGCTACACAAACTCTAGAGTTTATTTTGAAAAATAAGACTTGGTTCAGACATAACGGAAAAAAATTTTTTAGAAAAAGTACCGTCATCAAAACTTGCATTTTTTACCTTTGAAATAGCCCAATTTCCACAGTTTCAAAGGTATAGGAATGATAAACTTATCATTCGATAGCGGTTAAAATAATCTAGAGAGGCACTGGCTCCGACTTTTGAAATTCAATTCATGTTGAAAATTATACTCCAATTATTTCGAAAAATTGAAAAAAGAAATGGATATTGTGGGAAAAAACCCTAAATTTCAACAAATCAAAATTTCGACAAACTGGCTCTGTATCTCTCTAGGCAAGACGATTAGCTATCTATAAAATATTTTTTGAGCTCTGTAACTTCATAATTGTAAAATCTGGGTTATTTTCCGCGACACGAATTTTTTCCGTTTTTTTAAATCATTTATCTGATAAATTTACGAAAAAAACACGCGTGTTCGAAAACAACAGTCGCAACATTTTACACCTACGATGAAAATCTCAGAAAAAAATCCGTGGAGAACTGACGGACTTGTTTTGCCTGAACTTTTTTCCCTTAAATAAGATAAAAAAATTTTGTCCCGGCATGGTCTGACCAATATGAAATGTCGTTTCGTCATCAGAAGAGTTTAAAGAAATAGGCAACGTCATCAATGCCTCTACGATGACTACCTGACTTTAAAAATATAGCTTAATTTCTATTCATGAAATTGAAAATTTTCAGTTATTTCACCTAATTTTTTATATTATACCCGTTTTTAGACGACCTGGCTTCTCTCCAATAATTATGAGAAGATGGGAAGCACAGCAATCACTAATAAACTAATCAATCACAGACGAGAAAAGGGTGAAAGGAGCGTCATGCTGTTAAAATCATATGTGCAACTAAATGGGCGAGCTGAATTTCCAACCGTTATTAAAATATTAGCTTAAACTGTATCATAAGTGATGGGACGAAATTGTACTTTTCCTGAGATTCCTGAGATGAAGTTTGGAGCACGGCCCCAGGCCACGATGAGTCGCCGCCTCAATTTGAAAACTAGTTGCACTTGTTGAGTGCATCTTCCAAAATCCTGCCGCTTAGAGCTGCTGAAAGCCTTTCTCACTTTCGAGTTTCCGAAGCCCTGACCAGGATCTTTAACACAATCTGTGGAAGAATAATTGCAAGCCAATCAAAGCCTATAAAGCTGAGCAGCGCTTACTCGAGCATCATTTATTCATCCCTGTGTCTTCACCAACTTTTCAATTCTGTGGAATTGTTTGAGTTCATCACATGCTAAAATATGAAAGAAATTACTCAACCTTTTACTCACATTGAATTGTTAAAATTCTATATCTCTGTCAATCTATAAAAAGCAACATTTCGACGCACGTCATTAATTTTAAATTGATATTGCGCTCCATTCAATTTTTCATCTGTTGTGATATGTTTGTTTTGTAAATATCTCATAATCTCACGAGCGATACGTTTAGTTTTATTTTGCGTTATAAGAGGTTGGGTTTTTACACCTCCAAGGTTTGGACACACCGTCAGTGAAATGAGCAATGGCCGTATTTTTAAACAATTCACTGACTCGTAATGGTACAGCTGGCGCGGAAGTCCACTTAGGTAAACCTAAGTGACCAACTGCACCCTATACAAAATGTGACGTTTCAATGTCTCAAACATTATCATCAGGCTGAAAATGCAGACGAAACATTTACAGTCACATTAACAAAAATGTAAATCCAAAACTCAACCTAAATCAGACTGAATAAAAGTATTGGCAGTCGTAGCGCTGGAGACTGGAAAGGACAAATTCTTTGAACAAGAAAGTGGAACTACCAGATGACTAGTTGATATGGCACACCATATATTTGCATGTTCATGGCCACTGAGATAGAGGCAAAATGGACGATCTAGCGGAGATTCCCAGCGACTAAGCTGCAGTCCTATTAAATTAATTTTAGAGCAAAAAATGCGTTTGTATTTTCGGTGAGGATAGGTTTAAGTTTACGAGTATGCAATATTTTTGTTATTTGAATATGTTTTTTAACAATATTGAAATTTTTCGTATTTTAATATATGTCTTCATTTAGGGCTTATAACAATGATAGAAAGAGAAAATATGAAAAATAGAACCTTGATAGTTGTGAGCAGTTAATATTTGTTTTAGAAGCATCCAAGTCATGGACTTGATGCACGACATATAACTATATTGTATAAAAATCAACGGCAAAAGAATCACGAAATTTATGAACGAGTCTTCAAGAATATTGTCAAAACTTTCGTGAAACTTATAGATCTGGGCATGGCAGTTAAAGTTTGTGTGTATTGCAAAAATCACAAATCTCAAAATCAGTGATCTCTTAAGAAGAAATCATATTACCAGATCCAGGGACAGTAATTTAGACAGAGCCAATACGACACATTAGTTCAAGAGTAACGAAAGAGAATATAAGTCTCTTAATAAATGTTACATTGGCATAACTGGGATGGTCGTGAAACAAAATTAACTTAGCATAAATATCAAGGTTCTACATATTTTGAGTCATTTCCGTCTCGACCATAGTTGTAAGCTCTCAAATGGAGACCTATATACAAATACAAAAAATATGTACAATTTTTTCAGAAAAGAGAACATTCCTATAATAGAAACATGGCATATATATTAACATAAACCTACCCTCAACAAATATACAAATGATTTTTTTGCTCTAAAATCATTAATAGAACTGTAGCTTAGAGGTTTGGAACCTCCGCTATATCGTCCATATTACCTCTTTCTCTGGGGCAGTGAACATATAAATATCTGGTGAGCGATATTAACTAGTCATCTGGTAGTTTCGTATTCTTGTTGTACAAAATTTGATGCGTCATGAAGCACAGTTTTTCCCGTTAGGGGACCTTTTTTATATAGCTTGATTCAGGGAAGCGAATATCTTTGAAAGACATGCAAATGCAGAGGAATCGTTGTCCAGGGCTTTCAAAAATTGCTTAAACACACCAAATTTAGTATGCAATTATGGTAAATGAATTCTATCACTTTTCATAAGTGTTTTGTGGATGATGTAACCTTTTCCTTGCTCAATTTCAGCTCGATCGGTCAATCTTTGTGAGTATAATGTTCAGTTCTTACTCTGAAGTTCCATAAGCACAAGAAGCAGCGAAATTTAGAATAGTCAAGCTGAAGGCCAGTAAGAATGACAACAATCCTGAAATCAGCACAAATTTGCCAGTTATGTCGTCATACTGTGTGCTTGTTGGAATTATTTTCAGATTTTTTAATGATTCATTCGTGGTTGAGCAACGAACAATGAGAACAGATAGCAGAGTGATCCCGATGTGTAGTAGTAGTAGTAGTAGTAGAGAATAGTAGTAGGAGGACCTTTGATGCTGTCCTTGCATGGATGCATCAATGAAAAATCACGACCTGGTGTTATATGATATTTCCGTTTCTAAAAAAAGTTCAGTGATGTTATTTCTGCCTTCAGTTATGCCATTCTGTTTTCAAAGGATTGCGTTCTTTTTGCCAAAATTCTCAACAGTGACAATGCTGCAAAAACCATGCCTAATTCAACAAAATGAATGCCTGAAATGCTAGGAGGTTGAATCGGTGGTGTGCAGTAGTACTTTCAAAAAATATTCAGACTTAGGTTTTCACGTGTACGCACAGAAATTTCATGAATTACAAACTTTCATCACTCTACAAAACTACAGTGGAGGTGGTGGTACACCTCCACTGCAACATCACCTCCACATTTGGCCCCACCAAATGCCGGGTGGGCGGGGCTTGGGACGGCAGAAGTGGCTTCACTAGCTTGACTGGCAAAAGATAGCGATGCCGGTTCCATGTATCCAACTTCCTTGGGTACCATCACCTCCACCATCAGGGACTGAACACCATGCTATGAAATGCAGACTTGCGCTACTTTGTGCCATACGGGTTTTGTTCTTAGGCATATATTTCAATTGTGTCCTCGATGAATGATGAAAAAAAAAAATTTTGTTGGATCTCGCAGTGAGCCTTGCAAGGCAGGCGCCGCCGGATGTCTTTATTGCACTTGGGTTTCGCATGTCTCGGAGCCGGATAAGTCATAAACGGCCGGAACTGACCGACAGAAGTCCTTTATGGTGCCTTGCCTCTGCCACGCTTTACAACCACCGGAAAGTCCTTGTTCAACATCCGGGCACGACTAGTTTTAAGGAAGGTCTGTCACCGATCTAAGCAGCACATTATTTGGAGCCTTGCTGTGCGTATACTTATCCTGATCCTTAGCTTACACCTAAGGGTACAGAAGTTAAAGCTTCTGCTACAATACCTCTAGTGGTGCCGATAGTACGACGCTACAAATTGACGACGAAGACTTCGAATCTCCGAAGTGAATTTCAACTTTACAAGTGCTCGGAAACCAAGATGGCGTATTCTGCATTTGGCTGTCCTCCATTTGACATTGAAGTGGAAACACTGTGTGAATTTCTACAACGTTTAACCGTACAGTGTGCAGACGCTCTTCAGAAGGCGGGAAACAATGGCAGTGAGAAAGCTAGTATTTTAGTTAAAGCCTTGCCTGTAAACATCATTACTGATCTACAACGAAGAATTAAACCTACGTTACTCTCTGATGCTACGTATGATGAACTAGAAGAAAATTTAATACAGCAATTTGAAATCAAGAAATCCATTGTGGGCGCATCAGTTACATTTTTAAACAGAAAACTAGGTGTTAATGAATCCAAAGAAAGATTTGCTAAAACGTTAAATAACTTAGCATCTGCGTGCAACTACGAAAATTGCTGTCGTGATCGTCTGTTG